>JAPKLX010004038.1:0-10392 GCA_026898415.1 Leonotis leonurus | reverse complement strand
GAGATCAAGCTATTCTTAAAGAAGAAATTGCTCGACAGATGACTAACCAGATTGATCACCAGATCAATATCAGATCAATCCAAGCAGATGGCTCTCTAGTGTAAACACTTAGACAATAATAGGAGTGATCTTATTATTTTCTAAGTATTGTGTGTGCGGAAATATGGTGGATTTAATGAGTGCTCTTATTTAGAAAACCTTGAGGGTTAATCAGATCGTTAAGCAGATTGATTGAGATGCAGATTATATGACAGTGCGGAAGGTTAGAATAATAAACAACTGAAAGTAAAGATGCAGAAATATAGAGAACACAGTTGTTTAACGTGGTTCGGGAAATCCCTACGTCCACGATCTCGTCAAAACTAGACCAGATTATCCAATACTAGGATACTCTGTTTCTTTATACTCGTGGAGAACGAGTCACAAGTATTAATCAAAGCTAGAGAGATACTTATGCACGAAGTAAGGGTCGTGTCCCTTTACAACAGATTACCTCTACGTTACCACTAGAAAACTACTAGCTAGCAGGGTGATCTCCTTTCTCTCGATAAGACAGACTTGAATCGAGGTTGGGTTGGTGTGATGTAGAATCACAGATTGTTTGAAGCTCTTAGTCTGGTTCAGAGATTGCTTGAGAGTGTGTTGTCAATGTAGCTCGCGTGTGTCGTCCTCCCAGACCTTGAACTTCATATATATATATATATAGGCATTGAATTAAAAATTCTAGCCATTGTTTGATTGGCGTGAGATTGATTGTGGATTGTCAATCAATGATATCCATCATATCTGTTCTTGCCATGTAGAAATGTTGACTCAATCTTCAAAGTATGGAAAGCAGATTGCTAACGGTTACTTTCCTTCATTGTGTAAATCGTAGATTCTCTTTTCAATCCATGTTGGATGGACTTCAATCTTGTCGTGGCAAGATGATATGATGTGTAGGATGATGTCATCTGGTGGTTTGATGACTCTATCGATCTGGTGCATTGCTGTGATCATCGATCTGGTCGGTGATCTGGTCGCTGTCTGTTACAGCAGATCGATTACTCCTGGCATGAAATCTTGCCCTTCATCCTATACTATTTATAGAAATGACTTCTATAAGAATAATGCCTTTACATGCTAAGTCATCTCCTAATCAGTTCTCTATCAGAATTCACTTTATATGAAGTGATCTGTTAACACGTAGAACAGTTTAACTCTAAAGAAACTAAGTGTGTTTCGAGAGATCATCATCAAAACTAAAATACTTTAGGGTTCCCAACAATTTCCCCCTTTTTGATGATGTCAAAACTACACTTTAAAAATATATCCTAATAACTTATTAAGAGTGATCTGGTTGGACAGCCGGATTGATTATGTTTCGTTATTAGGTTATAACGATTAAAGCAATTTATATATGTTCTGGACAATAAGAAGTTGTCATCAGAAACTAAAAATGATCTTCATTGATAAGATGCAAATAAGAGTTTACCGATCATAAAAAATAGGAATTACAGATAGTAAAAGATATGAAAGTGAGTAACTATCTGCTTTTCCTCCTCCCTTCCTGTTGTTTCTTCATCTTGGCCCTTGTCTCGTCAGAGATTAACTGCACACTCTCATACACCCCTTCTCTGACTCTTATGTAATCTGGATCCTCAGCGTCTATTTTGTAGCTTCTGTTCTCAGCAAGCTGGTTTATGAAATTGAGCAGATAGGTCTTATCAGGAAGCTTGGTGCCAGGAATTTCAGGGCATTCTCTGAATTCCTTCTCTGGGGCAGTGATGGGGACCTGGGCTCTTGCAGCTGATCTCTAATCTCTTGTACCAGGTCCTTGGCATCATTCATGTCTAAGTATAGGTTGAAAGCTTCATTGGGTGTGCCCTCGCAATATGCAGGCTCTTTGATGAAGTATCGGCACATAATAAACCCGTATTTCAACCCCTCCCATCTATTCTTCAAGTAATCTGGGACCCAGCTGGTCTCTCCTTCTTTTGTCTTGTTTGTCTTGATAGGAGCAGATGAGAACCAGTTGGATCCAGATCTTTTCTTCTTCTTCAGTGGTTGAGAGTGGCTCGATCTGCTAGATGTGGATCTTGATGCTTTCTGTGTTGGGGCAGATGGTGGGCTGGGTCGATCTGGTGCAATCAGTTGCTCAGGTTGAGCCTTTATCTTTTCATCTGTGGAACCAGATTGCCCCTTGCCCTTCTCAGTCACTATCTCCTTGCCTTTCTCCTTCTTTTTCTCCTTTCCCTTTCTGGATCCTTCCCCCTTTTCGACATCATCAACATACAGATTGATGAGTGCCTTAAGGGAGGTGATCTCCTCCTTCAACTCCTTTACTTCCTTTTCTGAATCTATCCTTTGTGTAAGCAGGGAAGTGATGTTGAGGTAAGAGTCATCGATTTGCTTTTGGAATGATGTCTTTGCCTGGGCCAGACTGGCAGTGAAATGCTCTTGCTCCTCCTTTATCACTCCAATCTCATCAAAAAATGAGTCAATTAAGGCCTTCGTTGGGTAGCGCAGTTCGCTCATCTTTCTTGCCACAAAATCTTTTCCATTGGTTTCAAACTTTCTGAACAGCGATCTGGTTTCTGCATTAGCTGCTTTGATCACTTCTTCAGTTATCCCATCAGTCTGTTGTTTGACAATGGTATGGACCATGTTTTTCTCCTTCTTTGCGAACTCTGTGACTATCTTGTACATTTCTTGGACTTTTAGCTCCATAGTCACCAGAGTCTGATCGATCTGTTCCTTCCTCTGTTCGGCAGCAGATCGATCATCGTCCATCTTCTTGCTCAGTTCTTCAAGTTTCATCCTGCACACTCTTCTCAAGTCTGAGTCAACCTGATCAACATGGGATTTCAGATGGTTGTTGAACTCAGTGGGAATGCGAGTGGCCTGATCTTGGACTGTGGAGAGCGTTCCATACATGTACTTGTCCACCTTTTTGGAAATTAAGTCTTTTACTTGTTCGTTAGACAGTGATTGATGCTGGGTCATCAATATGTCCTCCAAGTTCGTCGTCTCCACAAATTCTTTCATTGATGCTGCGACAGCAGGGGTGTATATCTCATCAGTCAGCTTACCACCCACCCTCTGTCCAGCTGGGTCAGTCTCCTCTCGTGGATAATTCACCACTGCAATTTTGATCTTGTTCTTGGCTAGTTCCCCCCCAGCCTGTGCAGTGGTTTCCACTATCTGTTCTTCAGCATCAGCTTGATGCTGATCAGCATCAGCTTGATGCTGATCTGGTTCTGTTTCTTGTATAGCTGCACCCTGTTGGTGAGCTTCAGAAGGTCCTTCTTCAATTCTTTCAACTTCCTCAACTCCTTCAACCACTTCCTCATCAATGCTTTCATAGAATTCCAGCATTTATGTCTTTTCATATATAGATCTGAGGTCGATCTGGAGTTCTCTAGCCTCAAATTTTGCCATGGCCAGGATATCTGGTCTATAAGTGTCCCTCAACTCAGCAATTGAGGAGGCAGTAAAGACGTTGAGCAAAGTGGCCTCTTCTGCCTTGAGGGCATCAATTGATCTGGTCTTCAGAATGGCGTCCAGCACATAAAATTCTTTGTCTTTGATGAGCAGAAGGAATTTTAGTTGTCTTGCTGCTTCGTAGCTCTCAGGAGTGAGCTTGATCCCAGGGAAATTTTTAAGTATGGAGTGATCTGCCTCAGCTTCTAGAAGCTTCACCACGGTCTCTGCCTTTTTCTTCTCATCATCCTCATCGGAGGATTCTTCTTCACCTTCAACATCCTCATCGATCTACTCCAAAGGTTCAGCAGAGGATGGACTTGCAGTATGAGCGGGTGAGAAGTCTTTTCCTTGACTTGGGTCCATGGAGGAGATGGGGATAACATCCTCTGGTGGCCCCCCTACCAGTATCTCCTCATCATCAATCTCTTCCTCCTGTTGAGGGATGATAGTTTCTTTAACCTGGACTTCCTCCACAGTTTCATACAGTTTTTGTAGCTTCTTTCTCTTGGGTTTCGGTGGTTAGGCTGCGGTGGATGCATCTGTGTCCACAGAGTTGGCTCTCCTTGTAACTCGCTTTGTAGGGGTCCTTTCGACTTGTTTCTCTTTTGTTACTTTGGACTTTGTAGACTTCTCAGCTGGAGCAGATGGTGGAACCCAGATTGGGTTGGAGCTTCCCATCTCTATCAGCGCGGTGGCAAAAATAGGGTTTGTTACCCTTGCAATCAGATTGGCAGAAATGCCCATAGACATTTCAATTTGGTGCTGGTCCTTCGGAAAGCGCAATCGGGTGTTGAATTCAACAGAGGTATCCCACTTGTGCTGTTTGAAGAATGACTCCAGCATATAGCTAATTTTGGTGGAGTGTCTTAAACTGCTCCTTCTCACCTCAATTCCAGGACTTGCTCCCTTAATGAAGGTGATCATCTTGGCCTACTTTGCCAATAGATCAAAGAGGATTCTGCTCCAGTTCACCGGTAGATTCAGCACAACAGCTACTAGAATCTTGAAATTTTCGGGAGTGACCTGGACGTAAGAACCATTGTGGTTCAAGAAAATTCTTTGGACGAATTCAAAAATTATCTTGAATTCTGGCGCAAGAAGTGCCCTATTGAACATCTTATTCGTGTAGCGAATGGGCACTACCATCACCATCTCTATTACGTCCTGAAGTTGTTCTTCGGTAATGTCTCCCAGAATGAGACCTTCATCCTTTAACTGGTAAACCTCATCAATAATGTTCAGTACATTATAGGTAGTGTTGCTGATGGTGTTGCCTTTGCTGACCCTAATTGTAGCTTCATTCCCGCCTTTCTCTCCTTGCCACGAGAGATAAAAGGCTGCAACTTCTTTTGGTAGAAGGTGGACAGGGTGTGTAGTAATTATGTTGTGAAATCCTACAAAGGAATCAAAATAATAGATATGAGCTATCCTTCCATCAATGAAGTATAAGTGCTCAAATAGAAATGTACAGAGTATATAGTTCAACATAACAATACAAGTGCATATAAGCATGCAAAATAGATAAGGCCGATTTTCAGTACAAGTTTAATGAATTCCAAAGCGTTCAAGATATAGAGCAGTTTAAAAAAAACTTATTAATCTAAAACATTTGCAACGTCTAACAAGGTCGAAGGCCTTGTCCATTTTGTGAAACCCGAAGGTGTCAAGAACAGCATACAGGTCTTGGTGAATGTAGGGTTTCAAAAAGTTAACTTGCTCAAGAAATAGAGAAGATTTGGGTGCCATATTGGTAAGAACAGATAGGTTTTTGAAGATAGAGAGAGTTTGGAAGAAAGAGAATTTCGCTAAGTGTTTAAGGAAGAAGAACAGTGTATGTGATAGTCGAACCGCCTTATCAAATTGTATATATAGATAGATAAGCTATAAGAGAGAGTAATATTTTAATTGATTTTCTTCCCTTTTTCAGCTTTCTCCCGCCTCTCCGTGTTATAGACTTATCGTCTATTATTTTCTCTTCTCTGCGTTTGATACACGCGCTTGATCAACGGCTGCAGTGAGGCGCATGTTTGTATCACCAGTTGATTTTCTTTTCTTTTTCTTGGTTTGGTAAATATCTCCTCGATCACGTTTCCCAAACACTGTACTTAATCATCAAAATAGAAGATTTGGTATATTATGTCAAAATTTAGATACATAGGCTAAAGGTTAATCGTCGTATCTGTTTGACTTTACCCCTTGACCAAGTAATGGGAATATTAAAATTAAAGAATTTATTAATATCCACGTGGCTGCTAGTCATCTGGTCCAGATCGATCTCCTAATTAACAAGCTGTTGTTAACATCAACGATCTGTTTTATGTCACTTTTATTTGGACATTAATCTTGAGTAGTGATCTGCTAATTATTCCCTGTTGGAATTTAATCGATCTGTTTATTCTATTTAGATGATCTGGAGTTAATTCCCTGTTGGAATTTTACATGATCTGTTTTCCATCAATCTGGTCTCTATCAATCTGGTTTTAATTCCCTGTTGGAATAGTGAACTTGATTTGATCTAAGTCAATCTGGTCCTTTCTTCAAGATTTAATAGTCCTAGTTTACCACAAAGCATCTTAAATCTTTCTTCTAGTAATGCTTTGGTAAGGATGTCAGCTCTCTGTACTTCAGTGTGAATTTTCTCGATCTGTACATGTTTTCTTTCAACATGATCTCTTATAAAATGATGTCTCACATCCACATGCTTGCATCTGGTATGCAAAACAGGATTATGTGTGATTGCTATAGCACTTGAGCTGTCACAGAAAATAGGTATCTCCTTGACATCAATCTCATAGTCTTTGAGCTATTGTCTTAACCAGAGTATTTGTGCACAACAACTTCCAGCTGCCATATATTCAGCCTCTGTGGTTGATGTAGCAACAGATGTCAGCTTCTTAGAGAATCAAGAGATCAGCTTATTTCCTAAAAACTGACATGTGCCAGATGTTGACTTTCTATCTAACTTGCATCCAGCATAATCTGAATCTGTGTATCTAGTTAGCTCAAAGTTGCCTTCACAAGGATACCATAATCCTATGTGAGCTGTTCCCTTAAGATATCTTAATATCTTCTTTGCTACTTCCATGTGAGACTCTTTGGGGCTTGCTTGATATCTTGCACATACTCCTACTGCAAATGTGATGTCAGGTCGACGGGCAGTTAGATATAGTAATGATCCTATGATCCCTCTGTACTGAGTGATATTAGTTGGTTTTCCCTCTGGATCAGGATCAATTTTCCCGTTGGTCTGCATTGGGATTTTAACTGGTTTACTGTCTTTGATCCCAAATTTAGTCAGCAGATCTTCAATATATTTTGGCTTCATTTATGAAGATGCCATCTGGTAGTTGTTTGACCTACAAACCTAAAAAGAAACTCATCTCGCCCATCATGTCTTCATTTGATACTTATTTAATACCTAAAAAGAAACCGTTTGGCTTCATTTGATACTTATTTTTCATAAGTTCAGCAAATTTATCACATAAATAGGTGGATTGAGATCCAAAAATGATATCATCTACATAGATCTGTACTATAAGGATATTTTCTTTGACTTTGGTGATGAACAGAGTCTTGTCAACTGATCCTCTTCTGAATCCAGATTCTAGTAGAAATGTTGATAATGTCTCATACCAAGCTCTAGGGGCTTGTTTGAGACCATAGACTGCTTTTGTCAGTCTGTATACTTTCTGATTTGACATCCTCTTCAAGGATACCATTTAGACTTCCTCTTCAAGGATACCATTTAGAAAGACACTTTTGACATCCATTTGGTATTCCTTGAAACTTTTGTGTGCAGCATATGCTAGGAACAGCCTTATAGCTTCTATTTTGGCTACGGGTGCAAATGTTTCATCAAAATCAATGCCTTCTTGTTGATTATAGCCTTTAGCTACTAATCTGGCTTTGTTTCTGACTACTTCACCATTTTCATCTCGTTTGTTTTTGAACACCCATTTTACACCTATTACTCCTTGGTGTTTGGGTCTGTCCACGAGATACCAGACTTCATTTCTTTTGAACTCATTTAGTTCTTCTTGCATTGCTGTTATCCAATCTGCATCTTGTAGTGCTTCATGAGCATCAGATGGTTCAATGCGAGAGAGATAACAGCTTAACAATGCACTTTCTCCATGCATTCTCCTTGTTTTCACACGATCTGATGGGTTTCCAACAATCTGTTCTGGTGGATGATCATGTATCCATCTCCTTCTCCTGGTCATCTCTTCATCAGATATCTCAGGATTAGGTTGATCTATTGGATCCTCAAATTCAGTGTGAATTGTTGATGAAGCTTGAAATGGATTCTCATCTATTCTTTCTTTTGGAATTAGATTTCCAGATTGATCATTGTCTGCAATGACTTTTTCATTGCTTTCAGCGGGTGATCTGTTTTCATCCAGTTCAGGTTGGATTGTTCCCCCTTGCTGTATAACTTCTTCAGCAATTGGTGGAGTGTTGATATCTTCATCATCACTTTTTGAATTCCAGATAAGAATATCTTCAAGTAGCAATTCATTCATCTTTCTTGTAGTCATCTGGTTCTCTGTCTGTCTATTATCTAGTGACCTGTACTCAACAATAGACTCATCAAAAACAACATGAGGTGTTACCTCCACAATATGAGAGTTCTTATTGTAGACTCGATATGCTTTACTGACACCAGAATATCCTAAGAATATTTCAGGGTCAGTTTTGCTATCAAACGTTCTTAATTGAGATTTCTCATTATTGTGTATGTAACACAAACAACCAAAAGTACGGAAGTAGGAGATCTTAGGATTTCTGTTGTTACAGATCTCATATGGAGTCTTTCCATGTCTGAGTGTAATTGATGATCTGTTCTGAGTATAACAGGCTGTGTAGATAGCTTCTGCCCAGAATTTCTTGGGTAGATTGGTAGCATTTAGCATAGTACGAGCTGCTTCTTTGAGTGATCTATTTCTCCTCTCAACAACTCCATTTTGTTGAGGTGTTCTGGCAGCCGAGGTTTGATGAGTGATTCCCATCTTGTTGCAGTATGCTTCAATCTTATGGTTGAGAAATTCTGTTCCTCAATCTGTTCTGATAGTAGCTACACTCACCTATTTCTGTTTGGTGATCTTGTGTAGAAAATCAGGTAGTATGGCTAGTGTCTCTTTCTTCTTTAACAGAAAGATGACCCAAGTGAACCTTGAGTAGTCATCTATGATTACTAAGGTGTATTTTCACCCATTTATACTTAGTGGTTTAACTGGTCCAAACAGATCCAGATGCAAAAGCTCCAGTATTCTTGATGATTTGGTCTGCTTCCCAGCTTGACAAGCATCACATATATGATCTTTATCATATACTTGATCTGGTAGACCTTCTACTAATTTTTATTTGGCAATCATGTTGATTGACTTGAAATTTAGGTGACTTAATCTCTTGTGCCATAACCAGCTTATTTCTGATACAGTTTTAGTGATTAAGCAGGTCTCGATCTGGTTTGTCCACTGGACAATATATAGCCTATCCTGCAATTTTCCGGTAAGGAGTATCTCATCTCCTTCCTTATTCTTCACAAAGCAGTTGTTAGTATCAAAAACGATCTGATTACCGTTAGCACAGAATTGGCTTACAGAAAACAGATTGTGACTGAGACCCTCAACATAAGAAACATTTGAGATGGTGGTCTTGCCAACTTTTATATTTCCATATCCTCTAGTGTATCCTTTTGAGTTACATCCAAAGGTGACCTATTGTTGGGAACCCTAATGTGTTTTTGGTTCTGATGATAATCCTTCGAAACACACTTAGCTCTTTTTTTTTAAAATTGTTCTACGTGTAAAGCAGATCACTACTTTTAAAGTGAATTCTGTTAGAGAACAGATTAGGAGATGACTTGACATGTAAAGGAATTATTCCTATAGAAGTCATTTCTATAAATAGCATAGGATGAAGGCCAAGTCTTTATGCCAAGAAGGAATCGATCTGCTGTAACAGACATCGACCATATCACTAACCAGATCGTCGCTTACAGCGTAGCACCAGATCGATAGAATCATCAAACCACCAGATGACATCATCCTACACATCATACCATCTTGCCACGTCAAAAATAAAGTCCATCCAACAGGGTTTGGGAAGAGAATCTTCGTTTGACACAAAGAAGGAAAGAAGTCATTGGTAATCTGCTTTCCATAAACTTGCAGATTGAGTCAACGTTCTCTACATGGCAAGAACAGATATGATGGATATCATTGATTGGAAATCGACAATCAATCTCATGCCAATCAACAAACGGCTAGAATTTTAAAATTCAATGCCTATATATATTTGGAGCCATGGTCTGGTTTAATAGATACACGCACGCGAGCTATATTGTCAACATACTCTCAAGCAACCTGTGAACCAGACTAAGAGCTTCAAACTGTGATACTACATTACACCAACCCAACCTCGATTCAAGTCTTTCTTATCAAGAGAAAGGAGATCACCCTGCTAGCTAGTAGTTTTCTAGTGGTAACGTAGAGGTAATCTGTTGTAAAGGGACACGACCCTTATTTCGTGCATAAGTATCTCTCTAGCATTGATTGATACTTGTGACTCGTTCTCCACGAGTATAAACAAGCAGAGTATCCTAGTAGTGGATAATCTGGTCTAGATTTGACCAGATCGTGGACGTAGGGATTTCCCGAACCATGTTAAACAACTGTGTTCTTTATATTCCTGCATATTTACTTTCAGTTGTTTATTATTCTAACCATCTGCACCATCATATAATCTGCATCTCAATCAATCTGCTTAACAACGTGATTAATCCTTAAGGTTTTCTAAACAAGAGCACTCATTAAATTCACCATTTTTTCCGCAGACACAATACTTTGAAAATAATAAGATCGCTCTTATTATTGTCTAAGTGTTTTCACTAGAGAGCATTTTATTTGGACTAAATCTGGTATT
>JAPKLX010003890.1:0-10531 GCA_026898415.1 Leonotis leonurus | reverse complement strand
AATTCCTATTACTTTGGCTGGATTATTCGTAACTGCATATTTACAATACAGGCGTGGCGATCAGTTGGATCTTTGATTAATTCATATTTGATTGTCTTCCTCCTTTCTTTAATCCACAGGAGGTCAAATTCTAATTGTTGTGCAAGCGACTGAATTCAGTTTAATTGGATCCATGAAGAAAAAATCACGCTCTGTAGGATTTGAACCTACGACATCGGGTTTTGGAGACCCACGTTCTACCGAACTGAACTAAGAGCGCTTTCTTATCAGAATAGAAAAGAATTAAAGAAAAGATTCTGTTTTTAAATTCTTTTTCATTTTATTTTCATATATTCTATAAGTTTCATAAAAATGAACGATTCCGTGCAACGCAATTTGAACCGATCTCGGTTGATTCCTGGTTACTGCTCAAAGCGGCAGTAATAGGTAGGGATGACAGGATTTGAACCCGTGACATTTTGTACCCAAAACAAACGCGCTACCAAGCTGCGCCACATCCCTTCAATTGTTCTACAGTGTAATTGTAGAGAATTCCTGTCTTGTTTTCCACATCCCTATTTCCTACATTGAGAAACACAGTTTTCCGCCCATTTCGTCTTTTTTTGGCCTCATTTAACATATTTTAACGTATAATAATAAGAAAAGGAAATCTTACGGAGCGTTGTACATTTTAATTGGAATTAGGGATTCCGTGTACAACTCTAAGTGGCCCTTAACTACATATGCATCTGATCATATATGCATTATCTTTTTAAGTATTAAAAAAAAGGAGGTTTTTCAATGCGAGATCTAAAAACATATCTCTCCGTGGCCCCAGTACTAAGTACGCTATGGTTCGGGGCTTTAGCAGGCCTATTGATAGAGATTAATCGTTTTTTTCCCGATGCGTTGACATTTCCTTTTTTTTCATTCTAGCTATTGACACCGGAAGGAATGAAGAAGATTAGAAATACAATCAAATATCTGTGACTAATACCCCCTTTTCTCTTTTTTCCTTTTTTCTAATTTTTAGAATAAGGGACAAAAGAGAAAGAATCAAAATGGATTCAACGTCTGCGAGACTCAGGCTCAAATTCGAATTAAATGTGGGAGTAGAGTAAGAAAGTCATAGAGTTGCGAACTCATTATCATTGTCGTACTTATTATTTACTATGACTTTGGGCTTTGATTTTATTTATTTTTATCTTTTAGAGTTGGATTTCAAGTTAATAACTTCTATTTTTTCCTTCCTTTCTTTTTCTTCATTTCGAATGAAAATAGAAGAGTTGAGTAAATCAAAAATCCAAAGGAGGTTCATGGCCAAGAAGAAAGATGCGCGAGTAACCGTAATTTTGGAATGTACCAGTTGTATACAAAACGGTGTTAAGAAGGTATCAACGGGTATTTCCAGATATATTACTCAAAAGAACCGGCACAATACGCCCAATCGATTAGAATTGAGAAAATTCTGTCCCTATTGTTACAAACATATAATTCATGGGGAAATAAAGAAATAGATTGAACCAAATCTTATCCTTGAAAGGGGGAAAAATGACATTATATAGAACACATTGAAATAGAATATAGAAGATATTGCATTTAAATAAAAAGAATCCTATTTGTAGTTCAAATGACAATTAAGAAATAGGATTTTCCGGATAAGAAATAAACTAAATAAACAAACCATGGATAAATCCAAGCGACCCTTTCTTAAATCCAAGCGATCTTTTCGTAGGCGTTTGCCCCCGATTCAATCGGGGGATCGAATTGATTATAGAAACATGAGTTTAATTAGTCGATTTATTAGTGAACAGGGAAAAATATTATCTAGACGAGCGAATAGATTGACCTTGAAACAACAACGATTAATTACTATTGCTATAAAACAAGCTCGTATTTTATCTTTGTTACCTTTTCTCAATAATGAGAAACAATTTGAAAGAATTGAGTCGACCACTAGAACTACTGGTCTTAGAACCAGAAATAAATAGGCTTGTTTTTTGTTCACTTCAATCAGAATTCCAATCCGAACTCAAAGATGGATTGGTGTTTTATTTGACAAATCTTAGAATCCAGATTTTTGTGTTGTAAAAAAAACGAATCAAAAAAAAAAAGATTTTTTTATTGAACGTGTTCATTCATTTTGACTACTTTAAGCGCATTTCTCAGAGTCATTTTGACTCCAACTCCACCCTCCCGGAGTTCATTCTCCGGGAACCCAACCCCATTTAAATTATTTCGGTGTATTCTTTCCAATCCACTTTTTCTCTGATTTCGTTGGAAATCATATAAAGACAATTCCTATTTGATATAGCTATTTGGGCCAATATTTTACGATTAAGAAGCGACTGCCTCTTATATAGATCATGTATTAATTTACTATAACTATAGGATACTCCCTTTTCTCGAATTACTGCGTTTATCCGAGTGATCCACAAACGACGAAAATTTCTCTTTTGCTTATCTCTATCCCGATGAGCCGAAACCAAAGCTCTTATTTTCTGTTGAGTAATAGTTCGAGTAAGTCTTGAATGAGACCCTCGAAAACTTGATGCAAATAAACGAATTTTTGTTCTACGTTTCCGAGCTATATATCCGCGTTTAACTCTAGTCATTGAATAAATAAAATTTTGACAAATAACTAATTGATTTTTTCTTTCAGTTATTATTTTTCCCGTCCTGGCCTATTAATAACCAAACGGATTTTTCCAATGTATAAAATAAAAATTCCAATGGCTTTGGCTACTATAACCTTCCCGACCACGATTTTTTGGTATTTTACTGCGAAATATGAAAGAAATAATCAATTTTCTTTTGCTAGGTGTCAAAAATCTAGTCAAAAAAAAGCAATAGAAATTAAATGAATAAAGAAATAGTGGGTTTCCTCGTTTCTATGGTTACTTCTTAAACGGTGAGGTCTTCTCTATACACCGGAGCCTTTGGCTTCATTTAATATTTCATCAATGTTCTTGGTAACTTGTATAGTTCACACCACACTCTTTGGCTCTACCTATGAACAGTAATAGGTCTTTCACAAAGAGACCCACCTATACAGTAACGGTATTTAATTATGAAAGTTAGCTGGGTAGCTGACCCTCGTAGTCCGTTCTTGACCGAGCGAGAACTTAATTTTTCTGTGCTTTTTTTTTATTTCAATAAGATTTTTCCGCTTAATGGATAAGCATTTGCTACCAATGGATAATTGTTTTTCATCTTAAATTCAGGTGATTGGATTTGCACCAATGGAAACCATAAACTTTATACACATATAATCTAGAAGGATAGATTTGCTTATTTTTAGATAGCAAATGGAGTCCCTTCGTCCATTCTATCCTATTCACTGGTACTGATCAGTCATACTGGAAGCGGTTTTATTGCCTTTTTGTATCAGCTCATGATCTAAACGAGTCGCACATACACCCTAGTACATGTTCCTCGACGCTGAGGACATCCCCGAAGAGCCGGGGATTTCGTGACATTTCGAATGGGCTGTCTTGTATTTCTAATAAGTTGTTTAATAGTTGGCATGTTGATTCATATACATAATGGGCTGGTTTAGATTGATCCTAACCGGACTTTTTTATTTAATATTTATATAGTCAACTCGTAGATAAAATCTCAAATCACGAATTTGTACAAAATCCATTTTTGTTCTTTCATTCAACTGCTACAAGATCAACAATTCCATAAGCTTTGGCTTCTGTTGCTGACATAAAAACATCTCTTTCCATGTCTTCAGATACAACCCATAAAGGTTTGCCCGTCCTTTGTACATAAACCTTTGTGATGGTTTCGCGTAGTTTAAGGAGTTCCTCCGCTTCCAGGATAAATTCTCCCGTTTGTGCTTCAGAATAATAAGCAGCAGGTTGATGGATCATTACCCTGATAATAGTTCTATCTGGTGTGATGAAAGAAACAGAAAAGAAAGATAAAGAATACTAGGAAAAAGGATAGAATGAAACAACCGTACGGGCATTATCTTTTATGCATTGCATACGGCTCTATAATCAAATTGACCCCTATTTTCCGGTTCAAGAAAGATAAAAATAGAATCTATCAACTCCAGATGGG
This sequence comes from Leonotis leonurus, assembly GCA_026898415.1. NCBI lineage: Eukaryota > Viridiplantae > Streptophyta > Magnoliopsida > Lamiales > Lamiaceae > Leonotis > Leonotis leonurus. Next base: position 6,481 of record JAPKLX010003890.1, on the reverse strand, counting down.
TAAATGATCAAAATGCCACCCTTCTTTTTTTCGGAGAAGTTCAAAAATACTATGATGGCTCCGCTGCTTTCTTTTTTTTAATGGATTCTTTTTTTTTGTCTTTGATTCAGCAATCCCAAAGTTTCTTTTTGAGCCAACAAAAAAAAGAAAATTTTGGTTTTTTTGGCACTCTTTTTTTATAACTTAAATATTGTTAAGAGCCCATTGGTGTGAAAACAAACAAGTTTGTGACGCTGAATTGGATTTCCGATAGATAAAAGAAAGTCGGAAATCTCTTTTTATCTCATACTACTCTCTCGATACATAATAAAATCTTTTGAAAAAAAAAGAAATAAAAAAATTGCATATCGAATTCGAAGTGCCATGCTATTATTACTTACTATTCATATGGCGAAGGCATAGTTTTCTTTTTTCTCTCAAATAAAAAAACTTCATTGGCGCCAAGCGTGAGGGAATGCTAGACGTTTGGTAATTGCTCCTCCAACCAGAATAAAAGATCCCATTGACGCGGCCAATCCCAGGCATATTGTATGGACTTCTGGTCGTACAAATTGCATAGTATCATAAATGGCTATTCCGGGTAGTACCCATCCGCCAGGGGAGTTTATAAACAAATAAAGATCTTTGGTCTCATCCTCGATACTGAGATATACCATAAGACCAATAAGTTGATTCGCGATTTCGCTATCAACCCCTTGGCCTAAAAAAAGTAATCTTTCTCGATAAAGTCGGTTGAGTAGGGTCAAATTGTATCCCTTAGGAACCGTACATGCACCTTTTGATGCATACGGTTCAAAAAAAATTGCGAAGAAAAGAATCAATGTATAGATTCCAGTCCTCTTTCTTTTTTTAGTTTTTAATGAAAGGGCTTTTTCTTCGATTTTTCAATAAAGATAAATTTTGATTTATTCTTTGCTAATATAAAATAAGGGGTAAATAAACTTATCGAATTAACTTCTCATTGATGTATTCTTTCATCGAAATTCAATCCAAATCACGATGATATTTTCTTGTTCCTGAATGGGCCTCTTTCATCTTTTTAGGTTTATGCTCTACTCCGGGTAAAAATCCGCCCGATTTTGATTTGCACATATAGGACAAATCTTGCCATTACCATTTCTTGTTATTATGACTTTACAAATAATCATTTATGATACACGTAGTAATAATAGATATATTACCGATTGGGTTTTTCTAAACGGAGTCTGGATACTTCATTTTTTTGTGCATCCAAAGCTAACCATAAATTAGTCTAATTGATAAAATTCTATGAATTCCCCCAAATAATGCATTTAATTGCAGTTCACGCTCCAATTTTTCGATGATTCCATTTTTCTTTCTTGGGCGAAACAGAGGATATCTCGGTCGGGGGAGAGAACGGGGAAATCCCATACGACCCAATATATCTGACAAGTCGCGCTATACGTCAACCCAAGCTGCATCTTCCTCTCCAGGAGTCCGGAAAGGTACTTTTGGAACACCAATAGGCATGGAGTGAAAGAAAAAAGGAATTAAATACTATATTTCACTTTGATGTGGAAACGTAACAATATGGTTTTATTGTCTTTATAATATTGACTTTATCATATTTATTTTAGCCATAGATTAGAAAAATTTAGCAAGAAAGACAAAATCAATAAAGGAAAATTTTTTGAATAGATCTTTCTAATGATAAATGAAGGATGGGCACATTTACTCATAGAAAATGGTATCAATCCACCATTGCATATTGGTACTTATCGAGTATAGAATAAATCTGCTTCTCTTTGTTATTATGAACAGAATTCTTACATTATTACGAATAGAATATAGAATCATAACCCTTGTTAGGAAATAATCTACTGAACAGGGGAAGTCTATAGGCTACTAGTGATAGTATAACCTTTCCAATGCAATAAAGTTACGTAGTGTCTATTTTTCTTCGAGAAAGGGGTATTTTACATGGGTTTGCCTTGGTATCGTGTTCATACCGTTGTATTGAATGATCCCGGCCGGTTGCTTTCCGTTCATATAATGCATACAGCTCTGGTTGCTGGTTGGGCGGGCTCCATGGCTCTGTATGAATTAGCAGTTTTTGATCCTTCTGACCCTATTCTTGATCCAATGTGGAGACAGGGTATGTTCGTTATACCCTTTATGACTCGTTTAGGAATAACCAATTCATGGGGGGGTTGGAGTATCACAGGAGGAACTGTAACGAATCCGGGGATTTGGAGTTACGAAGGTGTAGCTGGGGCCCATATTGTGTTTTCTGGCTTATGTTTTTTGGCGGCTATCTGGCATTGGGTCTATTGGGATCTAGAAATATTTTCTGATGAACGTACAGGAAAACCCTCTTTGGATTTGCCCAAGATCTTCGGCATTCATTTATTTCTCTCCGGGGTGGCTTGCTTTGGTTTTGGTGCATTTCATGTAACAGGTCTGTACGGTCCTGGAATATGGGTGTCCGATCCTTATGGACTAACGGGAAGAGTACAGCCTGTAAATCCGTCGTGGGGTGTGGAAGGTTTTGATCCTTTTGTTCCGGGAGGAATAGCTTCTCATCATATTGCAGCAGGTACACTGGGCATATTAGCAGGTCTATTCCATCTTAGCGTTCGACCGCCACAACGTCTATACAAAGGATTACGTATGGGAAATATTGAAACCGTACTCTCCAGTAGTATCGCGGCTGTCTTTTTTGCAGCTTTTGTTGTTGCTGGAACTATGTGGTATGGTTCAGCAACTACTCCCATCGAATTGTTTGGTCCCACTCGTTATCAATGGGATCAGGGTTATTTCCAGCAAGAGATATATCGAAGAGTTAGCGCCGGGCTAGCCGAAAATAAAGGTTTATCAGAAGTCTGGTCTAAAATTCCTGAAAAATTAGCTTTTTATGATTATATCGGAAATAATCCGGCAAAGGGAGGATTATTCAGGGCAGGCTCAATGGATAACGGAGATGGAATCGCAGTAGGATGGTTAGGACACCCTATCTTTAGAGATAAAGAAGGGCGTGAGCTTTTTGTACGTCGTATGCCCACCTTTTTTGAAACATTTCCAGTCGTTTTGGTAGACGGCGACGGGATTGTTAGAGCGGATGTTCCTTTTAGAAGGGCAGAATCCAAGTATAGTGTTGAACAAGTAGGTGTAACCGTTGAGTTCTATGGCGGGGAACTTAATGGAGTCAGTTATAGTGATCCTGCTACTGTGAAAAAATATGCTAGACGTGCTCAATTGGGTGAAATTTTTGAATTAGATCGTGCGACTTTAAAATCCGATGGTGTTTTTCGTAGCAGTCCAAGGGGTTGGTTTACTTTTGGGCATGCTTCCTTTGCTTTGCTCTTCTTCTTCGGACACATTTGGCATGGTGCTAGAACCTTGTTCAGAGATGTTTTTGCCGGCATTGACCCAGATTTAGATGCTCAAGTAGAGTTTGGAGCATTCCAAAAACTTGGAGATCCAACTACAAGAAGACAGGCAGTCTGATACAAGACCACTTTGGCATTTTTCCCCTCTATTTTCTTTTTGGGGGGATTTTACATAGAGTACCGGAGTGAATTTGAATCACCGCTTTTTTGATTTTTGCTCTTTCAATATGATTCCCAAAAAGAAAATGACAAAAAAACGAACCAGTAGGAAAGCTATAATTGTAAACCACGATCGAATTTATGGAAGCATTGGTTTATACATTCCTTTTAGTCTCGACTCTAGGGATCATTTTTTTCGCTATTTTTTTTCGAGAACCGCCTAAAGTTCCAACTAAAAAGTAAAAAGATAATGATGATTTTTCATTATCTCAATTGAAGTAATGAGCCTCCCAATGCTGGGAGGCTCATTACTTCAACTAGTCCCCGTGTTCCTCGAATGGATCTCTTAATTGTTGAGAAGGTTGCCCAAAAGCGGTATATAAGGCGTACCCGGTAAAACTTACAAGTAAACCAGATATAAAAATGGCGACTAGGGTTGCTGTTTCCATTATGATTATATAATTTCAAGACCCCAACGTATCTATCATAAGATTGTTTATTTACAACGGAATCGTATACAAAGTCAACAGATCTCAATGAATAGAATAGGATTTATGGCTACACAAACTGTTGAGAACAGTTCTAGATCGGGTCCAAGACGAACTATTGTGGGGAATTTATTAAAACCATTGAATTCGGAATATGGTAAAGTAGCTCCCGGGTGGGGAACAACTCCATTGATGGGTGTCGCAATGGCTCTATTCGCGGTTTTTCTATCTATTATTTTGGAGATTTATAATTCTTCCGTTTTATTGGATGGAATTTCAATGAATTAAATCTATAAGAATCACAAAGTCCTAGCTTTTTGAATAAAAAATCAATTAGTTAGAACTCAAATTTATGGCTTATTCTATTTTGGTAGTTCGATCGTGGAATTTCTTTCTTTCTGTATTTCCGGAATATGAGTGTGTGACTTGTTATAATTGATTCTATTGATAGTACAGAGGCCTGATCTGTCACCTTGATAAAGATGGTTCTACTTTGTCGGATATTTTTTCGAGTATCTGGAACACGAACTATATGAACTAGATTAAGAAATATTTGAACTATGATTCATACTAAATATTTGACCTCGTATCCGGTGGCAAAAAAATTTCAACCCGTTTGAAAAAAGAAAAATATTTCTTTTTTTTTTAGTCATTTTATCTAATTCATGAAATACGCGATCAACCAAGATCAACCGAGGGTTCTTACTCAGAGAATCCTTGGGTTAGCTTATGATTTTTTATTAAATCGTCGTGGTTTGAGTATGAATCTGAGGTTTTTATGAATTCATAGGGTCTTAACAAGATAATTCCTATTAAATCAATAATAAAGAAAGGAAAAAGCCGTATTAGAGACAAAAACAAATTCAAGAAATAGGTAAAGAGAAGATTCAAGAGGCCCGTAAGAATCAACATAAAGACGGTTGAGCCAACTTGAATTTTTGGTATCATCACCACAAAGAAGAGCTTTCATATGTTTTTCTCCTTTCGGATATTTAGAGAAGATCGAATCGGAGATTCAGAAGTTTCAAACTTTCTATTCCATATCTGACTATTCTTTTTTAAGGTGTTTTTGCTTGAGCTGTACGAGACGAAAGTCTCATATACGGTTCTGAGGGGGGGGGGATTTTCACCTATCTCAATAAAGTCTATGATTGGTTCGAAGAACGTCTCGAGATTCAGGCGATTGCGGATGATATAACTAGTAAATATGTTCCTCCCCATGTAAATATTTTTTATTGTTTAGGGGGAATTACGCTTACTTGTTTTTTAGTACAAGTAGCTACAGGGTTTGCTATGACTTTTTACTATCGCCCCACCGTTACTGAAGCTTTTGCTTCTGTTCAATACATAATGACGGAAGCGAACTTTGGTTGGTTAATCCGATCAGTTCATCGATGGTCAGCAAGTATGATGGTCCTAATGATGATTCTACATGTTTTTCGTGTGTATCTCACTGGTGGATTTAAAAAACCCCGCGAATTGACTTGGGTTACAGGTGTGGTTCTGGGAGTATTGACCGCATCTTTTGGCGTAACTGGTTATTCCTTACCTCGGGACCAAATTGGTTATTGGGCGGTGAAAATTGTAACAGGTGTACCTGAGGCTATTCCTGTAATAGGATCGCCTTTAGTAGAATTATTGCGCGGAAGTGCTAGTGTGGGACAATCCACCTTAACTCGTTTTTATAGTTTACACACTTTTGTATTGCCACTTCTTACTGCTGTATTTATGTTAATGCACTTTCCAATGATACGCAAACAAGGTATTTCTGGTCCTTTATAGAGAAGATATAGAATAGATATTTGCAATCAATCATTTATCACTTAGAGGAGGAATGATAGGATTTTATTGCTACAAGCATGGATTATTGAAATAATAAGACATGGATTTGGATATTTCCCTTCAACCAATCGTGTCAAATAAATAATATTGTGTAGTTGAAGGGAATTCTCCGAAGAGAAAATGGATTATGGGAGTGTGTGACTTGAATTATTGATTGGTCTGTGTAGATATACGTCTGCCACATCGGAATTCACAACCAAATGTGTCTTTGTTCCAACCCCTGTGTAACCTCTATACAGAAGATAGGCTGGTTCGCTTGAAGAGAATATTTTCTATGATCATATCCAAATCCTGTTGTACATGAGTAGGCTCCGTAAAATCTAGTATAATTAATTTTCCACTTACTTAAATACTTAAAATTAAATACTTAAAATGGACATAGTATGGAAATGCATTCATTTCCTTTGCATTGATATGATTGATAATACTATCGGGGTGAAACAAGAGATCTAAAGAAAAATCAAATTTAGGCTAGACTAAATTAGTAACAAGTAAACCTTTTTTGTGTGTATCTCCCACGATTTTGGAGATAACATAGTAATCGTAAAGTCTGAGACGACCCAGAAAGCAAAAGTAAAGTACTTGATCATATCATTACCTACTTTGTAAGCCGACTTGGGTATTGAGTATTTACTTAGACTT
>JAPKLX010004048.1:0-10386 GCA_026898415.1 Leonotis leonurus | reverse complement strand
ATCCAATCCAAAAAATGTCATAACATTTTTTAAACGATCGTAACACTATTTCAAAAATAATTTCTATCGATATATGATTTGATGTAAAAAAACATAGTTACCCAAACTTCATTTTAATATATTAATAGATTTATGCATTAACATTACTTCTCAAATAATTAGTAGAATTTGAAATGATATGATATTATTGTAACATCTTTTATAAGATTCTCGTTTGACTTTTCATCTGCTAAATTAGTAAAAGATAGATGCTCCATCATGTGAAGACGTTAAACTATTTTAAGATGTGAGGGATACCCCTTCATTCTAATCAAAGCAATTGCATAATGGATAATGGTCATTAGACTCATTACAATAAAAAAGAAGCACATGATATATAATTCAACACCTCAACGAGTCATTTTAAACATGATTTCTAATCTTATAAGCTGTAAAAACACCAAGATACTGAATCTTATGTCATAAGACATTGCACCATATAAAATCAGCAGAAATGATATTTAGAAAGAAAGTGGCCACTATCAGTCTATCACAAATCATAAGCTATTATGCATGCATAAAAATAACAAAGAGACCAGTCACGCCACAATGTTTCATCATGGCTTACTGCATTAAAAATGAGCACTGAAGATTGCAGAGTATGAAACAGACACAAAAAATGTTATTTTAAGGATTATTAGGCATTTAATGATAGAATGCTGAATACCAACATAACAAAGGTTCAGAATTGGATATCTGGGAATTAACTTCACCGTATCTGTTTCTTTAGTTAAGGCCAACAAAAATATATACCACAAATGAGGTAATAAAGCAATACAATAATCATGAGAAACATGACCATAATTCATAAAACTCAGCATACCAATCTACGGATGATGACACGACATCTGACCCATCAAATGCAATACCCGTCACTTGCAATTTATGACCCTTCAGCATCTGCACTTTCTCTCCCGTACCCAGGTTCCAGACTATAATCAAAGTGTCCATCCCTCCAGATATAACTCCTCCCTCTGGAAACTCCTCATTTGGAGGGATCCAAGCCAATGGCCCCACAAAGCTGGTATGGCCAAGCAATATCTTTGACATGGTATAATCACGCTTTCGGGATTCATCTAAGGTCCAGAACCTAACAGTTTTGTCTCTTGAAGAAGTCGCTATACCAGCATTGTCGCATATGCATATACCTCGAGCCTAAAGATGTTTAAGTCATAAAGCACATCCAATTCACTTATAGTAACTATGAATACGGCCTACTAAATTCAGAGCAAAACTACATTATACATTAAAAGAATGACAGAAACGCATGCTCATGCAGTATTAGTTTTCAATCCAATTCTATTGGACAAATAGTATAGAGATTGAGACACGCACTAGCAAAATAACCCTTTAATTTGTTTTAAAAACTAAAGTATCAGTATCGAAAAAACACCACAAAAGGTACGATTTGATCAACGTAAAAAAAAACTAACCAACTGCAAAGAATTTCACATAAACATGAATAATCACAGTGCGCTGCTTTCTTTTCATTTAGCTGAAAATGAACTGCTTACTTTAACAAATTCATGATTAAAGGAAACAAAAAGCACTACGATCGCATCACATTGTAAAATAACATATCAAAAGAGTAAACAACTATTATCAAGGAACCCAACACACACTATACTAATACTGAGAAAACTGAGAGATCATACATCATCTTCGTGGCCCCGGAGTTGGCACCTAAGTTGATAGTCTTTGAAGTCGATATCCATAGAATTTAAAGCCATTCTTCAATTCGGGGCACGACAATTATATGTTGCTGCCAACAAAATCGAGAGCTTATTAAGCTGAATTTAAGCCAAATTGTCAACGGATGTATCAATCAATAGGCGCAGAAGATACCTTATATCAGTAAACTTCAGATTATAACGTGATACTAGACATTTGCTTCCTAATTGGATTCTTAGCGCAAGGAATAATTTTCTAGGTTTTAATAATGTGGGATTTGGGAATTGATTGCTATACAAGTTATGGTACAGATGAGTCGTCTCTCTCTCTCTCTCATATTCCATCCCCCTTTCCAACTATTGGGCCGAGTAATATATTTTAAAACGGCCCAATATCGTGAGCCCATTAAGGTGGCAAATGGGCTTTTGTAAAACACAAAATTTTGGGCAACTTGAAACTCACCACAAAATCCAGTAGTCAAAAAAGTTGATAACTTTTGTCTTTTTAGTTACATCAACAATCAAATTCAAGTTGTACGTAATTGTGGAAAGACATTGGGGTGAGTATTGGGGTATATGGTTCGATTTTGCTTAAAATCGATCCAAATTAAATTAAACTTTGGATTAAGAAAAAAAATCAAATCAAATCATAAAACCAAAATAACTAAATTTATTTATGTTTTGTTCGGTTTTTTCTGAATATTATATTATGTCACTAATCTTATTCAATTTTTTAAGATCAACAATCGCAAAAATATAATCAATCATATATCTTCGAGAAGTATTAATATCTTCGAGAAGTGTTAAATAACAACGATTAAAAAAATTCAACTTTAAAGTTTAAACTAAAAAAATTCTATCAAAATACTGAAATCACAAAATCATGAATGTTTCTTCAATAGCTTTAAAGTTGCAACAAATAATCAAGATTGCTTAATTTGTTGGATCTTGAAATCGTATTGTATGTAAACCTACAAAAAGGTTATATATATGTGTGTGTGTATGTGTGTGTGTGATAATATATATTATTTAATAAAATAAAAATACATATAGTATTAATAAAACTCGGATATTTTGGCTTGGTTTTATCTAAAATCAAATCAAATTAAAATTCGGTTTGAAAAAATCAAAATAATCAAACCAAATACTACCTCTATTTTACTCACTCTTATTTAACGTGGGTCTCATTATCCACTCACAATATCTTACACATTATCTAACTTTTGTGGAACTCATTCTCCACTAACTATACTTTACTATTATTTTACTATTTACCAATTAAGTCAACACATTTTATTAAAATTCATACCGAGTCAAAATGGAAACATCTTTTATGGACAGAAGGAGTATAATATTTCGATTGGATTCAATTTAATTTTTAGAATTTACTTAACTTTGCTCACTCCTAGAAGCACTTCACATTCCCAACTTGATTAAAATCAAACGGAAAAGAAACAAGAAATAACAAAAAGAGAAACAAGAAGCCAGTAAGAATCGACTATCTACTGGCGGAGCACACCTGGGAACTGTCGAACTTGTTCTGGGCCGGGCCTAGGACCGTTGACCCTGGTTCCGGCCAAACCCGTTGACCGCTGGCCTCAAAAAATGGTCGTGTCTACGTATAGTGATTTTTTTCTTTTGAGGGTCCCAGACACTTGCCCCATAAATCTTAGAAAATATTCTGTGGACAGGGGATCCACGTAGAAAATATACAATCCTAGAAATGGAAGCACATGTTTCTTGAATTTTGGACCTATTGCCTATTGGGATCATAAATTAGTATACTTTTTGTAGAATTTGCATCTAATATTTTATTACTTATTTAAGATGGTCTTCTATGGTTTTTCTTTTTTCTTCACGTACCTTTTGTTCTTTTTAGTTGCAAAGATAATTATGTGGCTCAGGAATTGGATGACTGGATCTAATAATAAATAAGTAAATATCAACCTTTTTACTCTACGCTGTATATATATTTACCAATGCCCGGATAAATTTTTATGTTTTTAGAAACTATGACTATAATATACAGTACTAATTCTAGGCTTGTTGAAGGGTGGGTTTTATTCGAACCGGTCAAAAGTCGCTCATTTTAAAGTTATGGTTTCGGTTCTAGACCCGTACAAACCCACTCATGATCGGTCCAGACCCGACCCGACCCGACCCGACCCGTAAGGTACGGTTCCAGTTCTAGTCCGGCCCGATCATGTTTTTTCCAATTTTTTTTTTCAATTTTTTTTAACTTAAAAAATAATGTTTTATAATATCTCATGTTACATCCTTGATCATAGACGAACACTCTATACGTCCTAATTTAATATTAAGTGATTTTTTAATAATTGTTAAATAAAATAAGAGTAAAGTTTCATTATTAAATATTTTATATTTAATTAATTTATTTAGAATCCGGATTCGTTTTAACAAATTGGTGACTAAAATAATTATATAAATAAAACATAGCAAGACTCATAGGTAACTCATACCCAATAATACCCATGGGTATCCTCCCGGGCCAGAACCATTAATATTTTAATTAACGGTTCGGGTCCGGATCTGGATCCGATATTCAACGGTCTGATTTCGGTTCTAGAACCATAACTAATTTAATGGTTTCCGTCCGAATTTTACCCACCCATTGATAAACCTAAGTAAATCTACTTAACATAATATAAATATAATATTTTCTTAAAAGAAAAAGGAAATTAAAAACATGATGTAAACACTTGTATAAGTTAGGAGACAGCACGTGTTCGGGAATATAATTAGGGGTGAAAAATTAAAATACCCATTTTGAAAAAGTACATGTCAAATATACCCAAAATCTCAATATACATGTCAAAAATACCCATTTCATTTTTTAAATATATAAAAGTACATGGAAGTTAGCAATCTCTTACACACTTTATTTAAAAATAATAATTGACTACACACTTCTATTCCACACAATTACATCGTATCTGACTTCAAAAGGCTCAAATTGAAGATATAAATAATGTATTTGCATTCTACATACCATTAAAAGCATGAAAATGCATGGACCGCTGGTAAAAGTACCATGGACCGCCCACGTAAGCTATAATTACTACATAAGATATTTTTTTTCACGTATTAACCATAGATATGCAATCACATATGTCATATAAGCATGAAAATTCATGGACGTAAAATGCAAATACATGATTTATATCTTCAATTTGACCATTTGGACAGCATATAATAAATTGATGGGAATAGAGAGAAAAAACTTGAGAGAGGTCTATGTAATGAAATTTATGTATGATATACGAGGTAGGTAAGATATATGATATGTGAGAGGTCCATGGTATATGAGAGGTCCATAGCTATATATGGAAGAAAAAAAACATAATAGTCAAAAATCTAATCTATATTTTAATTTAAATATGTAAGTCAATTGTTATTTTAAATAATGTGTAAGAGTGTGTCATGAATTGTGTAAGAATTTATGAAATCAATGTAGTTTTAAATATTTAAAAAATCAAATGAGTATTTTTGACATGTAAGTTGATGTTTTGGGTATTTTTTACATCAATATTTTCAAAATGGGCATTTAAACATATTCTCACTATAATTATAATATTGTCAAAGGAATCAATTAATGATCGTATCTGAAGAAATCTGAAATAGTATGAAATTTGGGGCGGGACGCGGGAGGTTGTAAAGGGGAGGGTATTTTTGTAGATCTGTCGGCCCCATTCTTACAGGACAGGATCGTAATTAATCTATATGTTCCAATTTCATACTTAAAATTAATTACAGACTAATTAATATTTACCAAACCACACAAACTATTAATTTAAATCGGGGATATTGGTATTGCACTTATTATTTATATATCTTGGGGTTATATATATGGGCATCAATCGAAGTATAATTATAAATATTTGTTACAGCATATCAATATATGCATGCATGTACCTATGAATACATACGTACAAAATTCAGATTATTTTATGATTTCACCTTTACTATTTTGATTTGTAACGTCAAAGCTGTAATAGTGAATTTGGGGCAAAAGCTTTCCTTTCTGGAACTAAGCACTTGAGTGAACACATTTTAAGTGGGATTCATGTTGAACTTTCCCACTTTGGTAGTTGTGATATTTACACGTTTAGGAATTATTATATATAAAATAAATATTAAAAATATTCTATAACTAATAAATTTTAATCGTAAAATGAAAATTAACAAATTTCTATTAATAATGTATTGTTCCATCCGCTTATTAATGTGGTTTGCGTTTAACATGAATTTTAATAATATATTTTTAACTTTAATATGGTGTACAGCGAATGGTCCGTTGATGGTCGTTAATTGTGGAAAGTCTTAGATGCGGACACTATGGATTGCAAAAATCAAATTTCTCAAATATAGCATCACACATGGCCACCAACTGTGTTATACTATGAATACAATTTACATAGATTTCTTAATATATGAATTTACATAAATTCCATAGTAGCTACTTAAAAAGATGATTCATGTCCACTTTCAAAGAAACTAAATCTGATTAGTGATTTCGATCTTTAACAGTATAATGTAACTTCAGTTTATGCAATGTTAATTTAAAGTGTAAAAGGAAAAAAAGGAAGCTGTTTCCGAATTCCGGTAATGCACAAGCTTAAACCTCAAAATTTTCTACGTAATTACTCTAGTTTGACGACCAATTCTTCTACGTAATTAAATTTTCAACAAATAAAAACAACATTTGTGCTCTAAGCCTACTATTTATGTATTCCACGCTATTTTCATTAAAAGATTCTAAGGAATTATAATCTAAATAAAAAATAAACAACCAGAAATAGCGATTAAAGTCCACGCGGACTACAAAAGTGTAGTATCTAAATAAGTAATCCTACCTTCTACCGCAACTTCAACATCACAATAGCGATAGTGATGACAGTAGATCAGTTAAGAGAAGATGATAATCGATAATCAAATCATATTAGTAGGAATATAAGTTAATAGTGATTTTGATGTCGGAAAACTTCCACCTACTACCCCTGTTCCGATAACTATGCTATCACTACAAACAAACCAAATAAAACTCAACAAATTAATCATCAATCTCATCATGTCATCCAAAAATAACTAAAACATTATTTATTTCAACATATAACAGTTCCCATTACACATACAGAAGCAATATTACAGCAATTACAAACTCAATCCACTACCCCCCTGTGACAAACAATTAACTAACTTTAATTTTAGTATGGGCAATAAAATTGCAAGCGAGTGTGTACCAAAATGGGTAGCTTTATTCCAAGTTTCTGAGAACTGTCCGAATCAAAGAGTGTGTAGTAGAAATCACAACCCAGCTGCCGTTGTAAGCTTTCGCTTGTAATTCTTTGAAACTTGCAATCAGATTTTTCCTCAAACTGACCTCAATGTCTCCAACATCATCAACCATTTCATTTTCCAATACAGACCGCAAGTCGCGCGCCGATGTGGAAACGGCGTTCAACTCTCCGATGGTGAGTTTTCCGCCTACGATCATAACTCTGATTATCTCCCTGCGTTTCTTCACGGCCTTCACGTGATTCTTCACAAGTGAATCGATCCATTTCCCCAGCGCTCCCGACAGAATGGAGGCAGCTGCAGCCATCGCCGCCACCGCAGGCCTCTTCGGAGTGGAAGTGGCGGTGACGGCAGCCAGCGCCGCACAGAATGCGGCGACGATCGTAAAGAAGACAGCGGACACCTTCCTCCTTGTACTGAAGCAATCGAGCTTCACATCCAAGGCGTCATTATTCGATTGCAGCGTCGCCTGCATCAGTGATTGTTGCTCAGTGAGACGCGCTAATTCCAGCAACTCTTGCGTCAGAAAACATCTCTGGGCGATTATGACATCGCTGAAGCATTGGGAGCTCCTCCGCAGCGAAGCATGGTTAAGCTGGAGACGTTTTCCAAGTGCCGGGAAGAAGTCCCTAATTTTGCAGCTGTTGGCGTAGTAGTTGTTAACGTACTCCGGCAATCGTTGATCATCCTGAATCGGGATGACGAAATTCTGATTATCTCCGTGCCGCAATTGCTCTGACGAGAAGATAGCATCGATCGTGAAATGCTCTTCGATTCTCCTGCTCACGAGGCTTGACATCACAATTCAATTGACGGCAAAAAATGGAAAATAATTTTCCAGATACTTTGATAGAAAGGGACTGGTGAAGATCTGTTATGTAGATTTGGAGAATGCACACTGACTATTATAGGTGGTTGGCAAAATAATTTTCCAGATACTCTAACCATTTATGCGTCATTGTCAATCTAACCAAACACCATTTTTTCTTTGTCTATATTAACTCCCCATATTAAATCCATTTTCATCTGAATAATTTCTCACTATAGCCACCAATTTAAAATATTAATGAAATTAATAAAAGTATGCTATTATACTTTCATAACCATCAATATTGATTAAAAATAATAATTTTTAATCATAACTAACAATTTTAAATTACAATAAAAGATATAAATCTTAATCATAGACCCAGAAATATAAAATATCAAAATACAAATTTTAATCATAATCACCAATTTTGAGTTACAATATAAAATAAAAATCTTAATCATTCAAGAAGATTAAAATGTCAGAATCTAATAATCAAATTTAATCGCATTTAACCTATATTTTCAATATTTTTTTAAATGGTGAAGAAGATGCATTTAGTCAACATTTAAAATGGAATATTACTTAAAAGATAAATTGCTTTAAAGAGGGTTACCACAAGACAATTCAATGCAAATAATCGTACCATGACACGTAAATTTGGATCGAAATGGCGAACAAAGATATTTGAAACATTAGCAAACTGTCACGCATAAATGGATTCGTCGTTTTTAAGATTGACTTAGATTACGCCTCTATTGGATTTGCCTTTCGTTATTTTAGTTTTATATATTGGTCACAATATAAAAATAATAATAAATTGACAAATATATACTTGCCTTACCATACTCATTCCTCGTGTATGATTTATTTGTTGTGTGTAACTTTTAATATTACGTCAGAATATAAATATTTTCAGTTTATTCTTAATGTTGTCAAAACAAATCCCAACTTACCATTCACATACGAATAAAACTATTTCTACGCGCAATTAACAATACAAAGACTCGTGCCGTCTGGGTAGGGGTGTAAATGAGCCGAGTCGAGTCGAGTATTGCTATACTCAAACTCGAACTCGGTTCTTTTGAAGAAGCTCGAGCTCGAGCTCGACTCGGCCGAGTTTGGTTTTTTTGAGCTCGAGCTCGACTCGATGCCATACTCGTGAGCTCGAGCTCGACTCGGTTAAGCTCGATTGCGGAGTGTTACTCGAGTTTGAGCTCGAGCTCGAGCTCATTTAAGCTCGTTAAGCTCGAGCTCGTTTAAGCTCGTCTGATACATGCTTCAACAAATTCAATAAAATTACAAATCATTTCATTACGAGAAGTCTTTCTACAAATCAATTATAACAATTCTTAGATATCCAAAGCATCGATTAGGCTCGAAAATGCACATTCAAATAGTTTAAAGGCATCAAAAACTCAAAAACTAACAAGTCTTAATCAAATACAATATGAAAAAGTAAATTTGCAACTTCTTCTTATAGAAAATGCTCTAAGCCTCCAACATCAAGTCGTCTCTCCAATAGATCTACAAGCAAAGAAGTATAAAATAAGATAATCGAACATAATTGAACAGGCTGTAGTATAAAGGCTGATAAATAAATACCATTACATTTAACAGGCTAATAAATAAATACCATTGCAAACATAATTGAAGAATCTATCTTACTTTCAAGAAATGGGAAGCATAATCTCCAAAGGTTTCTTCTCACTCTGTAGTATAAAATAAGATAATCAATATAAGTTAAAATAAATTTAAGAAATCATAAAACATTAAGAACATAAGTTACTTTGTTCTTTCTCTTCACACCATGAAGACTACGACACCAGTCTCCTCCACAAATCAATGTTTGCACTGTATCGGCATTCAATGAGGCTCGATATGCATCAATAACTCGACCCCCTGCGCTAAAAGTAGCTTCTGATGCCACAGTTGAGATGGGAATAGCTAGTATATCACAAGCCATTTTAGATAATATACGATACTTCAATGCACTCGTTCTCCACCATTCTAAAGCATCAAATGGAGTTGACATGTCTTCACAAATATGGCATCCCTCTTCTAAGTAGTTGCTCAACTCTGACTGTTGTGGCTTACTAGTTTGAGCAGATTTCACATGTTCAATGAACTCAGACCATCCCGAAGCTTCATGAACTCCACCACTCCTATGATTGGTATTGTCATTGATTTGCCCACTCTGTGTAGAAATATCAGTATACATGTCTGCCACATATTCATCATACAATTCATACAATGCATCCCTGACTTTCTTAATGTTTTCACGAGCTTCTTCTTTGGGATACATTTTGGGAAAACAATACTCAATGACAGTCATCTTACACCTCGGATCTAAAATAGCAGCAATAGACATCAACAAGTTGCACTCTCCCCAATATTTGTCAAATTTACTCTTCATAGCTCCAACCATGTCATGAATAAAAGGTTCTTCAGTTTCATCCCCATGAATCTTATCCAACAATACTTTGATTCGATAAACTTCATTAAGAAACAGATTTGATGTTGGATACTCACTCCCGGATATGATACGAGTGG
>JAPKLX010001637.1:0-19151 GCA_026898415.1 Leonotis leonurus | reverse complement strand
ACCAGGTTTAAGTCAGAATACAAGAAGTGGTTTTTAAATAACAGTATAAGCTAGTGGGTAATTTTGACATGAGTCTTTAGAGATTGGGTATGATGTACATATATTCTTTGAAGTTTGGGCAATTTTAATTTCCTCTCATTTTATTAATCAATTAATTTAATTAAATTGATAAATTAATCAATCAATTAATTTGGTAATTTAATTAAACAATTAATCTGGTAATTAAATTAATTTGGTAATTCTTGATTTTTAAATTTCGAAAATTTGGTACTTAAATTAATTCAAATAAAGTCTTTCATATTTAAATGTGTCGAAGTTAATTAAGGAATCTTAAGACTAATCTAGTGGGAAGAATGACGTATATTTTTTAAATTTATTGTGTAAAAATGAAGATTTATGCATTATTATTGTTGTTTTTATTATCTTTATGATTTTTTTGTGTTGTCATCTTGCTTATGTATTTAAATTTTAGTTATGTTATATTATTATCTTGTTCAAACTTGAGTTTAATAGGTCATACTGGTATTTAGGTCAAATACATTCTTAACATATATTCTTTTTGTCCCAACTAGTCCCAACTAAGACGAGACGTATATTATTTTGGGTCGTCCCAACTAAGTTAAGGCGTTTTCTTTTAAGATACATTTATTACACAAACAAGTTTAAATAATATATATTTATATCATCACTTATACTTTTTTCAACTCTAAACATACACTCCTTAATAATATGTCAAAAATCAATGCCTCAATTTGGTTATATGTTAGTATAACCAAATTTATACTTATTTAATTAACATGTGTACATGCAATTTATTTTAATTCTGATTCAATTTGGTTATGTTAGTATTTGCAGTATCCCTCCCTACCCCTAATTAACTTCTTGTAAATTTTGTCAAGCTGAGTATTGGAATGTCCAGAATTAGTAATGTAAGTGATGGATCATCCAATATTCGACCAATAAATATATTTATATGGATGGTATTAGTATTATAAATTCATTTATTAATATGGATCTATTTCTCATAAAGTCATAATAGAAGAGTATATATTATAGATACATGCCAAAGGCAAGCAATAATGCATTTGCTGCAGAGACTACAGCAGAAAAGGAAAACAGGAAAAAATATAGTAGGAGTATTAAATAACTTGCTTTGATGACTGCAACCATCTTCAAACTTATTTTTCAAGTCATCAAAGCAACTCCCAAATTGCTCAATAAATATATAAAGATTGTGATGAATGTATGCTGTTTTCCCCAATTCAAATGATCCACTCTCTCCAATTAGTACCTGTAAGTAGCAGGCTTGTAAGGACCCTCGACCGGGACGCTAATGTAGTCGGCCTGGTCCTTGGAAAGCTTAGTGAGCTTGGCACCCAGTTGGCCAAGGTGGAGGGCTGCAACCTTCTCATCGAGGTGCTTGGGCAACACGTACACCTTCTTCTCGTACTTGCCGCTGCTCTTCTCATTCCACAGCTCAAGCTGGGCAATGACTTGGTTAGTGAAGGAGCACGACATGACGAAGCTGGGGTGTCCCGTGGCACAGCCCAAGTTCATCAGTCGACCCTCCGCCAAGATGATGATGCCAGTCTTGGTATCGGGGAACACCCATCTGTCCGTTTGTGGCTTGATGGTGATCCTCTTCACTCCCGGGAATGTCTCCAGCCCGTGCATGTCGATTTCGTTGTCAAAGTGGCCGATGTTGCACACGATGGCGTTGTTCTTCATCTTCCTCATGTGGTCCAGCATGATGATGTCCTTGTTGCCGGTGGTGGTCACGAAGATGTCAGCCTCTGAAACCACGTCTTCGATGGGGAGGACTTGGAAACCCTCCATGAGGGCTTGGAGGGCGCAGATGGGATCGATCTCAGTCACGATCACACGAGCACCGCCTTGCTTCAGGGCAGCAGCACAGCCCTTTCCCACATCTCCGTAACCGCAGACAACACCAACCTTCCCGGCAATCATCACGTCTGTGGCCCTCATTAGCCCGTCGGGCAACGAGTGACGACATCCGTACAAGTTATCAAACTGGCAAAACCACAATAGGACAACCATTAGTACTACTATCCAAGAAAATTTATAATCTCAAACTATGAAATGTGATCATAATATCTCAATGTACACTATTAGATCATAATAGTAGAAATGATTTATATAAGCAAGATGAAATCAACAGTACGGATCTATCACAGCATTGGTGAAGAACTAATTCTGTAAACAGAGTAAGACATAACTGCAATTTTAACACTTTACAGAACAATGTAAGAACTGATATAAACTGACATGCCCAAAAAACAAAACCCAGAAACGGAAAAGGATATGGAATTAATATGTTGAAGCATTTAGCAATGTACTGTATGAGATTGATCTGAACTAAGTCAGCCAGATCTAGTAGTAGCATTCAAAATTGGGGTTCAAGGAAAAGCAAATGGCAATGAAAATGGAGCCATACCTTGCTCTTGGTGACAGAGTCATTGACATTAATGGCGGGGAAAAGCAGAGTGCCAGTAGCCTGCATCTGGTACAACCTCTTGACGCCGGTGGTGGTCTCCTCCGACACCCCAACGATTCTATCCTTCATCTTCGTGTACTTCTTGGGGTCGTCCTTCAATCCGTCCTTGATGATGGTGAGCACGATCTGGAACTCGGCGTTGTCGGTGGAGGTGGGATCGGGGAGCTTCCCGGTCTTGGCGAACTCCTCCTCGGCCTTGACACCCTCGTGGATGAGAAGCGTGGTGTCGCCGCCGTCGTCGACGATGAGATCGGGGCCGCCGCCGGGGCCCCAGTCGAGGGCGCGCTCGGTGCACCACCAGTACTCCTGGAGGGTCTCTCCCTTCCAGGCGAAGACGGCGGCGCTGTCGCGGGCAATGGCGGCGGCGGCGTGGTCCTGGGTGGAGAAGATGTTGCAGGAGCACCAGCGTACCTCGGCGCCCAAGGCGGTGAGCGTCTCGATGAGCACGGCAGTCTGGATGGTCATGTGGAGGCTGCCAGTGATCCTGGCACCCTTGAAGGGCTGGGAGGGGCCGAACTCGGTGCGGGAGGACATGAGGCCGGGCATCTCGACCTCGGCGAGCTCGATCTCGAGGCGGCCGAAGTCGGCCTGGGACATGTCCTTGACCTTGTACTCGCGGCCCGATGAGGTTTTCTCGATTTGGAGCGCCATTGGAGTTGAGGTACTGTGTGGGAAGATTGGATCTGAGAGGCAGAGAGAGAGGGATGTGATAGTGAGGTAGTGAAGTGAAGGGTTTATATAAAGGGAGAGTTTTGGAGGGGCGCCTATGTAATTTCTGTAAAGTTTTATGGATTATTTTGTAATTTACAGTAAAATTTCATTGGTTTATTGCAGCTGCAGGCCCAGGCAGATAGATACTCCCTCCGTTCACGAAGTACGTTCCCACTTTGACCGGGCACAGGTTTTAATGTATTGTTTGACTTTAGTAGATAGTGTGTAAATGTATTGAGTGTTGTGTAGATAGTGGAGAATGAGGTCCACTTAATTGATGATGTGTTGAGTAGTGAGTGGAGTAATGTGTAGTTAGTGGAGAATGAGACCACATTATTGATGATGTGTTTGAGTAGTGAGTGGAGTAAGAGGTTTCCAAAAATAGAAAGTAAAGTGGGAAGCTACTTCATGGACGGACCGATAAGAAAATATGGAATGTTAATTCGTGGATGGAGGGAGTATATAATATATTTGGGTACGAAAATTATTGCTGGATTTTCTACATCATAGTTACCTTTTTCTACTATTAAACTCGAACTCAATTCAACCCACTCCATTATTTTACGTATCATGCTAATAATGTCTTTTATCTTATTAAATCTTGATAAAAAAATTTTTGGCAGTTTTCATCAAAATAGGCAAAAATTAGTGTGAGGGATGGAGTAATTCATTATTGTTTTATTTTAATGCAACATAAGTAAAACTAAGGATTGGGATTTCGAAATGTGATGTTATAATGAAGAAAACAGTGAGTTAAATTCAAAACTAAGTCCATAAATGATTACAGTTCAAGATGTCAAGTTGATGGTTAGTTACTCGAGTATAGTCAAAATCTGGTTTGAAAGAGCTAAAAGGAAGATTTTAATCAATAGTTATTTCTTCCAAAGAAAACAGTGACAAACAAGCACAATTCAATTGGTAACACATTTTACCTATGTTGGGAGGGACAATAGAAAACCATTATCATTCTTAATTAAATATCAAATCCTTAGCTTTGGTGTAATTCATGGTAGTATCCCCTTCCACTAAACTTGACATTTTTTGGGAATATGATTATTAAAAAGAGTGTATAAAATAGTGTAAAAGTAATAAATGTGGTAGAGTCTGCCATGTTGATTTGATTTATTTTATATTAATTATATATTATAAATATATAAGTTTATTTTATATACTTCATCTCTCACCTACATTCTTAAGTTAATAAAGCATTTATAATTTTAATCAAATTTGGTCAACGGAGACCGATCTATTATTCTTAGACTATATTTGGTATCCATAACACAATATTTATATTAACATAATTGTTCTATAATTATCACAATTATAAAGTAATTATCTTGAAATGAGTATCAGATACCAAATATAAGATTACCAAATATAAGATTAAGTTAATAATGCATTCACAATTTTAGAGAAATTTGGGCAACGAGAGGATTATAGTATAGAGTATTTGGTGGATTACATCACAAATTCACAAATAAATACTACAAATGAAGAGAATAGTCATTAAATGATTGAATTGTGGATCCCTCTCCCTCCCTCACTGCTACTGCACTGCAGATTCCAAAAACCCCTCTTTGTCTCTGTTCATCGCACAACTCCCTCAATCCAATCCAATTTCACTCTGTAAGTTCGCCTCTTGATTTCAGCTTGCACATTTGCTATTTGCCAGCTATATGCATTAAGAATAATTCTCCGCCCATTACAGGAAACATGGATGGGAATAAAGATGAAGCTTTAAAGTGTCTGCACATCGCCAAGAATTCTATCCAATTTGGCGACAAAGATCGCGCCCTCAAATTCCTTAATAAAGCTCGCAGATTAGACCCATCCATTCAAATCGATGAATTCTTATCCAATCTCAACGCTTCATCTGAAGAGAAGAAGAATAAGAGCCCTAACGAACGCACTGATGAGAGTCCTCGTGATCCATCGGAAAGTGGGCCCCGCCGAAGGGCTCCGGCAAGCTCCTCTTCTTCCGCCACGTCACCTGCCTACACCGAGGAGCAGGTGACTGTGGTCAGGGAAATTAAGAGGAAGAAAGATTATTACGAAATTCTGGGGTTGGAGAAGAATTGTACGGCTGAGGATGTGAAGAAGGCGTATAGGAAGCTGTCTCTGAAGGTCCATCCCGATAAGAATAAGGCCCCGGGGGCGGAGGAGGCGTTCAAGACGGTGTCGAAGGCGTTTAAGTGCTTGAGTGATGGCGAGAGCCGTAAGAAGTATGACGTCGTTGGATCCGAGGAGCCCGTGTACGAGAGGGGTGGAGGGGGTAACGGTATGCGTGGGTTCAATGGCTTCTATGAGGGTGATGTGGATGCAGATGAGATCTTTAGGAACTTCTTCTATGGGGGAATGCATCCTGCCACCACTGCTAATTTTGGTGGATTTACGTTTGGTGGTGGTGGTGTTAGGGTGAGAACTGGTGGTGTTGGAGTTGATCATGGGCCTAATTGGTTGCGAACCGTGATACAGTTGTTGCCGGTGATACTTTTTCTGTTGGTCAACTTCTTGCCAACGTCGGAGCCGGTGTACTCTTTCTCGAGAACTCATTACCACGATGTGAGGTTCACCACACGGAAGGGGGTTAATTACTTTGCCAACTCTGGGAAATTTGAGCAGCAGTATCCACCTCAGAGTCGCGAACGTGTTGCCATTGAGCAACGAGTTGAGGATGACTACCACAGGAGCCTAGTGCATAATTGCAGGGTTGAGTGGCAGCAGCATCATTGGGGATACAGGCGTGAGACGCCAAATTGTGATGCGTTAAGGCGGTTTGAGGCTATTGCTTAGTGAAGCATTGTCTGGTCCTGTAGACATGATCAAAGGTTATTTATTTTTCAGCCATTGCTGATTCAAGTTTCTTTTCATGCTCTATTTGCGATTTTTGCCTTAACTGACTCATGTTTTGTTTGTTGCTAAGGTTTAGTTGAGTGCATCTGCATCTGCTATTTAAATTTCTTATTGATGAACCATTTTCTGTGTCTACTATTCATGCTTTGTCTGAAAAGTTTTGACATACTTGAGGCTTTAATTTGTTTGGCTTCAGTAAAGTTCTGTTAGGAATGCAATTTATTATCTTCTGGAGAAATGAATCTGATAGCTTTTTCATGTTTGTATTTACTCATTAACTTGATAAGATATATTAGTCGAATTTAATTGCTTAGTATAATAGTCTAATTACAATTTAATGTGTCAAACATACTAATGTAGAAAGTTATGGATATGTCTTCTATTAAGATTAGTGCACTCAAAAATCAAAATAGTAATCTGTGTTCATCATGCATGTTTGTTACCTGCAATATTGTTGATCCTTTTCAGACTTCCAGTCAACTTTGAGCCAAAATCTGCTTCCTTAACAATTAGATATCCTCAAACATTATAGTGATTGGACTACTTTTGCTTGGCTGTTTCAGTAGATCCAGTGTTGATTTTTTTTTTTCGGTCTAAATTTAGTTTCTTTTTTTTCTCGACTTCTCGGTTAGACAGATTAATAGTCATAAAAAATGAATTTATATTACAGTATTTAGTTTGACAAAGAATATCACGAAGTATTATTAGCTTTGATTGATCTAGGAATTCTATGCAACACCAATTGATAGGTACCATAGGCTGCTCTCTATTTATTTGACTTTATGGAGAAAGAAGTGATAACCTTGTTGTATTTAACTAAACACTGGTAGAATAAATTTGTAATGTATTTTGCAAACTTACTCGATTCCCTATCAGTGAAAAGACATGGCATGGCAGGGTTTAGTTGATTGTTGCAAGTCAAGTAGTGTGTCTGTAACCAAACTGAACTTAGAAAGCCACGAGCATCGCCCTTAAAGCAGACATTGTAACTTCTATGAGAAAGGAAGCTTGTGTCTGGATTTAAGGCGTGCATAATTCTATAGAGGGAGGAAATGAGAAGATAGAAAATGTCTGTATTCGCGAATGTTTTTTGCTGATCTAAGCCCTTCAACAGAAAGGGGTGCTATTAACTTACTGTAGCATGACCTTTAATTATCTTGTACCTTCTCAATTTTCTTTATGTTGTTCTTTGAAGAATTATTTTTCAACACTAACTTTTTAAGGTTTATGTACATAGGAATTGATGCAGCATGCTGAATGCTGCATGCATATTAGATGATGTGTTGCTTTTGTTGGCATTCTGACTGAATAATTGGTCGATTAATATCGTTCATCCTGAAGAAGTTGTCATTCATTCTATTTCTATGGTTTTGCAGATTAACAACTAAGAGCCTGTTTAACTTTGCAATGGCAAACAGTGACTGGGACAAAGCTGGTCTGTTTCAATTATGGAAACAAACCCTATCTATATTATATACGTTAGAATACCAGAGGAAACATTTTACTGTTTTAGTATGCTTATTTTTGTGTGACATGTTGTACCTCCTATAAATAATCCTCTTTTTATTCTGTGTGTGTGTTCATTTTTTAAATAAAAATTGTTTCAGCATATATCTGGTTTGTCTCTTTGCAGATCACGACTATCTTGACTGATTTGGTTGTAAAAGGACATGCTATAATTTAAAAGCATCACTGACTATTTTCAGACTAAATTGTTGGATACTTGGATTGGTATATTAAGAATAAAGTACATGTGAATCATATCATCAATCTTTGTTGCTATCTCTTTAATGTCTTGGATAATTAATTGTTTAGCAGCCGTGTAAAATACCTCCATTTATGAAGTTAATAAGTGGTTCATTATCATTTCCCACCACCATATTAATGAAACCGAGCTCAGCAGGCTTGTAGTTGAGCACATCTCACACTCATTTTTATAATAAACTCATTCCAATTCTCAATTACTCCGTCACCTGCAATATTAAGCCAATCACTACTAGGTGGGTTCCAACTCCTTAGGTTTATGCTATGCATGTATCGTTTTTTTTTATTCTTTGGTTTCTTCACCCCTTTGATTTCAGTCCAAAGTCTTTCAATTTTATTCTGGCTTTAATATATTACATTGGGTGATGAGCTAGTGAGTTCCATACAGGACTTTTGAAAATCCAATTCAATTTCACTCTGTAAGTTGGGTCTTGATTTCAGCTTATTTGCCAGCTATATGGATGGGCACAAAGACGAAGCTTTCAAGTGTCTGCACATCGCCATGAATTCTATCCAAGCTGGCGACAACGATGGCGCCCTCAAATTCCTCAATAAAGCTCGCAGATTAGACCCATCCATTCAAATCGATGAATTCTTATCCAATCTCAACGCTTCATCTGAAGAAAACAAGGATAAGAGCCCTAACGAATTCACTGTTGAGAGTCCTCCTGATCCATCGGAAAGTGGGCCCCGCCAAAGGGCTCCGGCAACCTCCTCTTCTTCTGCCACATCACCTGCCTACACCGAGGAGCAGGTGACTGTTGATCATGGACCCAATAGGTTGCGAACCGTGATACAGTTGTTGGTGATACTTTTTCTGTCACTGTTGGTAAACTTCTGGCCAACGTCGGAGCCGGTGTACTCTCTCTCGAGAACTCATTACCACGACGCGACGTTCACCACACCAAAGGGGGTCAATTACTTCGCCAAGTCTGGGAAATTTGAGCAGTGGTATCCACCTCATAGTCGTGAAAGTTTTGCGATTGAGCAACGAGTTGAGGTTGACTACCACGGGATCATATGGCATAGTTGCAGGATCGAGCGGCAGAAGCATCATTTCGGATACATACGTGAGACGCCAATTTGTGATGCGTTAAGGCAGTTTGAGGCTATTACTCAGTGAAGCATTGTCTGGTCCCGACGTCCAGTAGACGTGACGATCAAAGGCTATTTATTTGTAGAATTGGCTGATTCAAGTTTCTTTTCATGTTTTGTTTGTTGCTAAGGTTGAGTTGAGTGCATCTGATATATTAAGAATAAAGTACACATATGAATCATGTCATCCATTTTATCATACATATACTATATCAAATGAAACATGTAGTCTGAAGAGGGGAGGTACCAAAGGCATGAAACAAGTCGGCAAAATCTCTATAAACAAGAGGATAGCTCAAGGTAAGACCAAAAATCAATCTAATAAAATTTTACTCCCCTTGGAAGTTGGAAATCGACGCACGCGGTTCGAGATAAGATTCGTCCAACTTCCCAAAGTATATTTGTGTCCAATATTTTTATGTCATCTATAATCTCTCCAGTTTGAAAGTTGGTCTGCCTTACCATCTATTCTTTTGAAGTAATAACCAGCAATCCCAAAGCGCCTATCAATATATACTGCACCAAGCCAAATCAAACAATGACTTTCCTTAACATCACTGAAATGAGATTAACCACAAACTGGAAAACAAGAGTTAATTTGGTATGCCAAGGGAGGGAGTTATCTGGTCCAGGGATAGAGGATATTCACAGCCTTAAAGAACAAATAATGTTGTAGAAAACTAACCTTGACGATCGGCTTCTCAGTCATGATTATTGTAACCCAACCTACATATGGCAGGAATCTGCAAAAAGCAGTATATTGAAAGTGTTGATTGCTCGCACCAGAGATCTTATAATAGAATGTTTTTAAGAATTGGAATACGATGGGACAAAATAAGGTAACACAACAATGAAAATAACAACTCCCAGTAATTCAAGAACATCAATGCAGATATGGATAAGAATTCAATGCAGATAGCATATAGTATTGATTTCATAAAACTTGGAAGACTTGGTGCATGTTGGCTGAGATTCACTTCACATTTAATGTTTTTCTCGACTAAAGATTTGTGGCATAAAACGTGATACATTTTATGTTTCATTAGACTCGTACCATGAAATTTCCAGGAGATTTCAGATAGTTATCCATCTTTCTCACCATTTTAACCTCTTAAATTTGCTTCAATTCAGTACTCCACTCTAATTTTCAGGTACGCAGGAAAACTGTGTTTCCCGAGTTGGGGAAATCCAAAATCCTTTTCTTTTTCCAGTAAACTAAGTAAACCCAGCCTAAGGTTATGTAACGACCCAGATTTTTTAAAAGCCAATTTCAAATTTGAAAGTATATCTATTAGTTATGGTTGTTATATTTTTAAGAATGCTATATATTATTTTATTATTATATAACCCTAACCCTAAGTACCCACCTTTCCTATATATATAATCCCACAAACTTTTTTCTTCCACAACAAATCCACCGTGTGTGTGCGCGTGCTAATTGCATGATTGATATATTATACACACACACATATATATATAAGCGTGCGGCGTGTGGTATATATTTATATAAGTGTATATATGTGTATGGGTGTGTTATATATTTATATTAATATATTACTTCTAAAATATAACTCATATATACATATTCAGTGCTTTTGTGAGTTTATATATATTTATATATATATATATTGTATATGTGTGCGTGATATATGTATAATTAGAATCTCATTTTTATTCTAGGCGTGACTTCGTGATCTTATAATAGTTTATGATAGTCTGGCTATCTCGATTGAAGTCTTAATCAGGTGAGGGTGTCTTTTATGGTTAAATGTAATTGCTAATATTTTTACTGTATACGTGACTGTTATGTTGAAATGTCAAACCTACGTGATATATGAAAAAACTTGCGCAAGCGTACGAAGTTATATTTGCATGATCATGTTATGTATCGTTTAAATATTATATTTTTCAGGTTAAGAAGTTGGACAGTGGCGACAGTATGACATCGCATTTATTTTAGTTATTTTTATCTTCTATTAGAAGATGTCCCGTTGGGATTTAAAAAAAGTTAATTTTATAATTGGGAAAAATACAGGATGTTACAGGTTATTTAAAACGCGAGCCCAATAATAATTTCAGATACCGAAGTCAAAATGAAAAATTGCACCCGTAAATCACTCCCGTGTTGGATGTTACCCAGTTGCTCCAATATCAAGAAGTTCACCCATTAGTTGGGCTCATGATCAGTAATTCGGCATTTCTAAGGCTTCTTTATCTCACATCCACTAAGACTTATCTTTTCTTCATTCGAATGAGCCTCTACATTAAAAATGAAGCTAAAAAAATCTTATTACGGCATCATGTAAGGGACCTGATTTTTCACCTATAGGCTATATACTATATATCCTTGGATCTTGAAGGAAAAAAGGTAGATAAAACAGTCCCACTTAATCAGACATCTAAAGCTTCTCTTAATAACTTCATATAAGCCATGCAATATTGTGTCACCGGTTATATAAGTGTCAGGAAAGTAGTTTCAAGTATAAGCTCACCCAACAGCTCTTCCCATAATGTGGTGCCTCTGCAACCAGAGCTGACCATGAGCATAGAGAAGTCTGTCATCTCCAAAATTATTATCACCTGGCGAAGTTCAGTAACAACAGATTAATTTAAATACATGATATATTCTTGGAAAATATTGCATCATGTCTATTGCTAGATGAGGATAAACTCATAAAACCATTTCAGGTAGCGGCCTAATCTCAATCATAAAAACCTTGCACATGCTTAAAATTTAAAATGAACTAAATACGCTAACATTCCATGAAACTGAATCTGTAATAATAATTCAAAAAACAACACACCTTTCGTGAGGACATCAACTTCACCAGTCTCTTGGCGCTCATGAACCTAAAATAGCATCCTAGCAGTTAATGTAAAAGCACAATGAAAGGAGATCATATGAAGATGAAGCCTTTTTAATAGATCAAGTACGACTGCAAAATCAACCATATAGGGCTTGGTTCATATCGGTGCATGTCGTATTTGGTATTTAGCCATTCATTCCCCACTGTAAGCAGCTTCTAAGCTATAAAGCTACAGTAAAATGAAATTTCATGTCATATTTATATGCATCTGTCGTGGATGATGTTTGTTTCTGTAGATCGCACTAAAATGATTCTATACTGTTAGCACCAACGTAACAGCTACTGTCATGTTTTTAACATATCCATAGTATAATAATGTGTGATTGATTTTCCATTCTGTCAATGAGTTCAAATCCCATTTCCTGTTTTCTCCCACATATTCTAATGAAGGCAGGAAAAGTACTCTCTTTTACACTGGCCCAGTACCACAGCTAATACGTAAGTATGCTAGTTTAGAAATAAAAAATTATTAACCATCATACCTTGATAACTCGGTGGACAATAGGAATTTCACGCCCCTATCAGAAAGAAAAATAAGTTAAAAAAGCTTAAGAAAATTACGCTTATTCAATCACTGTGCAAACCTGTAGCCAAAAACAAAACTTGAAGCAAGACATTAAAATTTCTAATAAGTGACATATATCTCTTCTCTCTAATCTTAATGGCTCCAAAAGAAAGAGCATATCTCATAATTCTAGAAATTATGCAAGTCCTGAAAATTAACCAGAATAAGTCGTGAACTGTATATCTCGAAATGTCTTTTCTTCGTTGAGTTTTTGTAGACCTCAATGCGACACTACCAAAATAATATATGATATTTATACCACGTACATCAACATTAAACACGACAATTTCTCCAGCTCGAATAGGATCTTTGCTCATATGCAGGAACAAGATGTCACCCTGAAAAAAAAAATAAACCTTCAATTTACGTCTAGAGAAAACACAAGGTAATGAAGTATTTCTGGAAACTGATCAAAGATACAAGGTACTAGGTTGAAGTAGCTCTTTGTGAATCAAAGCATTGAACAGCATGTGAGCCATTGCAAATTGACTTGATTTTATCAGACCAAAAGCTCAAGTGTGATCTGACGTTTTGATGTAATAGGACACATGAACCAGATATTGGAATGCCAGTAGTGTACAGGGGTATTCTTAAGTATTATATCAATATATTTGTTCTATTATAAGAAGGCCCACCTTTCCTTTCCTAGACACAAAACCCCAAGAGTTTGAAGAAAGGATGTTTGGCGGCACAATGGAATTGTGACTGGGCAAAGAATCAGCTTTAAGTGATGCATTTTATTTTAAACAGATTTTTCATATAACATTAAACCTATAACACTAATGAAAATGGTGTGTCTACCAAAATGTTATTATAGCATCTAATAACTCAAAGTACTCATCACCCTTTTAAAACCGGGCTCCATACTTCCAGAAAGCACAACAACTACTGGTGATTCGCTGCCGGTGACACACATTAATCCTTTCCATATTATAAGTGCTGATGTGACGATCATACCTGGAATAACATAGAAACAAACTATTGGCATGCGTACATCTTCCTTGTTAAAAGGACAACCCGAAATAGGAAAACGTTACCTTTAATAAAAGGACATAAATAACGAAAACCCTAGCAAAACATGTAATAAACATTCTAGTGAAGAGATATAATCAAATGTCATAGTATCCAGATCTAGAGCTCAAGTACTGAAGTATTCGCAAATCGGGGGTAACATAAAATCTATAATTTAAAAGTTCAGGCTTCGTCGCACATAATGAACGAATATTACACATATAATGATACATCAAGAGCAGTCTTATAAAATATTTGCAAGGAAGGTGATTATGGTTTTCAAAGTTAGTCTTTGGATACGTACAAGCGAAAGAGAAGCCATATATGAAGCAACAAGCAGAATCATAGAAAAGAGCAAGAAAAATAGGTCATCAGTTAGAAAATCCAATCGCATAGAACACAAACTTCAAATGTACAAAGCCCGCCACTTTAAAAAGCAAAAAAGAAATCCTCTTTTCTACCAAAAGTCAAATTTAATGTTATTGCACGACGAAGAATTAACCAAAAATCAGAGAGAACTCAGCAAAATCTATTTCAGATCAAAAAGAAAAGTAAGCGAAATGAGTAATTCTCCAACCAAGCAATAAAACAGAGTCAGCGTTCTTCATTCCACATCTTCGAACAAGTCAAAATGGAAGCGATATCACCCAAAAAGGACGGGGAAAATTACGTTATTCAGGAATTGGACAGAGTAAACTAAATAGTATTTGCATTTTAATAAAAATAAATAGAAAAAGGCAAATTTCTAGCACGAACCGAGGCTGACGGTTTGTGTTAGAACTTGTCTGAAATTCAAGGATTTGACTGAATCGATCTGCTCTCGAATCCACTCCATCTTCGCCTATTATCTGCCTCTCTCTCTCTCTCTCTCTCTCAATCTCTCAATCTCTCTCTGTGTATATGGTACTGTGGCTTCAGTTCTGTGTCGAAACGATTACTGTTACTAATAATAGGGCCGATAATGGGCCGGGTTGGGCCCTTTATGCTCAAATTGTTTTGTAATATTGCATATTGCATTGGGTAGATATACCCTCCAAATTTCTTAATATTGTCTCTAATAGAAAAATATAGTATTATATTTTTTAAATCTCTAATATAAAATTATAATAAATAAATAGCTTTTTAATTATTTTATTTTTCTGTAAATTTGAAATTTTACATATAAAATATTATAATTAAAAAATATATTATATATATAATTTACGCGACGGGTTCGAGACAGGGGCGGAACTACGTGGGAGCTAGTGTGGGCTAAAGCCCCCACGGTAGCTGCCGGACCGTAGTTATATATATTGGTCGCCGGAAGTCAGCCCCCATATGCAGCGGCTGCAAAACTGAGTTTTCTCGCTGAAAGTTTGAAGAAGACGACTTCTTTTTGTTTTCTTAGTTTTGTGTTTATGTAGTGGGCCGCAAATAAAAAAAAGAACAAGTAGTGGGTTGTAGTGGACCCCCAGGGTAATTTTATCTGGGGTCCGCCCTGGTTCGAGACATGATATGAATAAAGTATTCGTCTTGAACCCGACCCATGTGCAAATACATAAACTGGAACCCACGTCAAATCCGATATTCTTCCTTCAGACTCATTTTTATCTACATGGATTTGAATCTGCGAATTTATTTGTTATATTTTGTTATTGGATGATTAAGAGAGACAGGTCATTATAATGCTTAAAACTGAACAGTGATGCTTCAGAAAATAATATTTTATTATAATATAAAATTTAGAATTATACTTACAAAACATAATTATATGATTTTATATTAGGAGTTATAAAAGTAGAGTTTGGGCTTATATTTAACATTAATTTATTGCATAATCAAAATTAGGCAACTCAACAGATACGTACGATGTGACAAAAATGGAGAAGCTAGCGTGACTCTAATCTTTCTCATTTTTGAAGTCTGCAAAATAAAATCTTCCACTATTAGTCCGAGTCTACACCGGACATATTTGCATTGAGAAGGTATACTTCTTCAACATCTTCAATTCATGCATTACTTGATCAGATCCTTCATTTTCTTTCAAGCAAAACAATAATTTTTTATTCCTCAAACTTCATTTTCTATTCCAATTACATTTTTTATTCTTCAAAACTATGTTTATCTAGATTTTGACGATGACTTTCTCAATTTCGCACCTTTCTTTTGAGATGGAGGGAAGTTAAGCGTGAATGACGAAGAAAAATGATGGGCTGGATAAACTTCATATTTATTTTCTTCTTAGGGGTGCTTTTAAAAATGTGTTAGGGGTGTTTGGCTAAGCTTATAAGTTCCTTAAAAGTATTTACAAATTAAGTTGAGAGCTCATAAGATGCAAAAATAAATTCTTGTAGCTTATAAACTCTTTCAAAAATAAGTAACTACACCCTAACTTATTTTTTCCAACTTATAAATTCTTATAATAACTTATAAGTTCAAAGAGTTTATAAACTATTTAAAATAAGTTTAGCCAAACACCACCGCTATTATTAGTCATGCTATTATTAGTCATGCTAGATAGCGAGTCGCCAACAACTTATATCTTTTAATTTAAAACTATTGAAATCAAACTTTTCTTTGGAACGAAATTAAACTTATTTTACATGTGCATGTATATAATTTACTTGCACTATTCGAGAATGACATCTGCGCCAAGTTGCATTTGTTTTTTTTATTTCATACCTTTTTTTTATTTGTCACCTCGTATTGGACCACCTCAATTTCGCCACCTCATGGTATTATTTTTAAATACCTCTTCGGTCTCCAGTTTAGAAGTGTTTAAAGGAATCGGACCGTAATCAAATCGTAACCGGCGATTTTGAGAATTATAATCGTACTCAACGGTTTGGTTTTAAACTGTAACTGTGTAGAGGACGGTTCGGTTATGATTACAAAATTTGGAATCGTGAACGGGCGGTTCGAAACCGTAACTGTCTATTTGGAACCGTATCTCTTTTTTTTATCCAATTTAATTTATTTAATATATTACAAATAGTCATTTCTTATAATTAATTTTTATAATTAATATATTAAACTTACAAATACATTAATAATTAAATAAAATAAAATATAATTAGATGATGACCTAATTAAACCCTAATATTATATACGTATTTATTAGTGTTCATTTTATATTGTTCTAATTATATAGATTAATTATTTTATTTCATTTTATCAATGTATTTGTGTTTGATGTGTTATTCAATTAACGTATTTATGAGATAATAACACATAAAAATCTTTTTTTAATTTTTTATTATTACATTTTTATTAATATATCATTATATGTGTATTATATATAATTAATATTAAATTAAAATAAATTTTTACATAGTTATTCTACTATTACATTACAAAGTTAATTATGTGATATGAAATTAAATGATGATATACATAAGTATGTACTTAAAATAAATAAAATATTCAAAATTTTTAAATAGATTAGTATTAATTTTTTGGACGGTTCCAAACCGTAACCGGCGGTTTGGAACCGGAATCGAAACCGTCCTACACGGTTCGGTTCCGAACCGTGAACCGCCGCAACGACGGTTCGGTTCCGCTTCCAAATTCTCGGAACCGTGAACCGGCGATTCAATTATGGTTCGGTTTCGAATCGTAACCGTGAACACCTCTACTCCGGCTCATGGTATTATTTTTAAATAATTTCCTGCTCAAGTGGATACCTATTATCTATTTTATATATATGAATACCAAACATTTTAATTTCAACAGTAGATAACTTTAACTTAAATGAAATTGGACAATTCAAATATTAATTTATTAAATTAATAAATAATAGATAACTTTAATTCTGTTACTAGTATATGAGAAGGATTTATCAATAATTCGATGAATCAATAAATAATGTGTTGACTAGATAGATAAAAATACATAAAACATCTTATTTAACTTCTTATCACTCCATAATTCTCAGGATTGTATTAGTGTGTGGAGTCTGAATGGACTGTATGTAAAAGTCTAATTTTAATCTTGATGGGCTTTGTATTAGGGTTTTGTTGCTATTTATAAATAGTGAGTTTTTTCCTCTAATTTGCATGCGAAAAACATAGCGAAAAACTTTGATTTGACATCGCCTTTATATGTAATCGCAAGATGAATTGAGTAAACAATTCACAAGCTCTTTTATCTTTCATGATTGTGTGCGTGTGTTTATCTCAATATATTGTACCCAAATCGAGTGCAATCTCTAAATTTTCAATTTGTTGAGTGCAAACAAACTCACAAATTAATATTAATTAGTTAATTAAGTTCAAACGTTGTGTGTGATTTAAAAGGAAAAAATTATTATATGCATAGTTTCTATCAATTTATGTTTATTTTATTTCAATCTTATTATTTCAACAAAATTGAGAAGAAAACAATCAAAATATAAATAAACAGTATACGAGCAATACTTAGTAGCTAGTTCATTTTCATTTATAATCCAGCATCAACTCACTTGAATTTTAAGGTTATTCATCACTTTCATTTCACCCATAAAAATATGTATTTAATTTATTTCATGTGCTTAATAAATTAATAATCCACCCGATATGCATGACAATTAATAAAACGATATATGTCAGTAGTCACTAGTCACGCGTTTACCAAAAGTTTTAATATAGTAATTAATTACCAATAAAAAACCAAGAGCAAAAACATCGTACCGTTTTCAACAAATATATATATAGGGGTAGGTTCTTCTACAAATCTAACTACATGAATACACTAAGAACTTATGTGAATCATTGATATTTATTAGATTTAAGGCTGAGATTGATAGTTATAAATTGGAAAGTATTAAAAATGCACCAAGTGCTATATCACAAATATATCACAAAGGAGAGAAAAGTAAAAAATATCAACTTTTCATCTCACAACGTTTGTATCTTTATGCTAAATTAGTGGACTTAATAACCTTACCAAATTTTGATCAATAGTTTACTCTATGAAAAAAAACTATATATATAAAAGAAACTATTCAAATAAATAAATACATTTTTGATATTGTGTGTATTCTTATTAATACTATAAGTATCTTTTTTACTACTACTAAACATAATATTAAGCAATCTGTATAACAGAAACAAGCAACGGAGCTAGATATTTATGCATAATTTATTATACTAATAAAATATTATATTTAGGTACAGACTACATAATAAGCAATGTCTAAACGCAATGTCTAAACGATAATAAGCAATATGAACATACATTATAAGCAACAATTTTATGTATAAATGCATAGTTTATTATTATTCTTAAGCAATACCTTACACATATATTCTATAATAAACATTGTTTATTATTATATTGCTAGAATATTTATGAATAGATATTACTTATATTAATTTTATTTATTAATTATAACCTACTATAGCTACTACTTAAAATTATACGTATTCTTAATTCTTATTTGATATTACATTGCTTACTATTAAAGTTGATAATGCTTATTTCATGATTTTGTATTGCATAATTGATCGATCACCGTTTTTCGAAGTGAGATTTGCACGATGATTAGAAGGTAAACGACACGAGGTTTACGTGGTTCGATCTTTAAGTAGATCTACGTCCACGGGGAGAGCTCTTTTGTATTATGATTTGAGAGCTAAAATACAGATTACCGAAAGTATGAATGTGCTTGTCTAGCTTTGAGAGCCTATTTATAGACAAATTAGAGGCGGTTATGCTAAGTGGGCCGAGGTGCTGGGCTTATGGGCCGAGCTATTGGACCAAACTGTTGGGCCGAGCTGCTCTTGGGCCGAGGTGCCACTAATGGGCTTTTGTT
>JAPKLX010004288.1:0-10180 GCA_026898415.1 Leonotis leonurus | reverse complement strand
CATACACCAAACCTTGCTCTTTCGGGACCAACAAGTGGTATCAGAGCGGTGGTTCATACGACCATTGTTTTGTTTTCACAAGGTTAATACCTGCGTGGTCAACTTGAATAGATCTAGAAAATCTTTTCATCATCTGCATATTATCTGTTATGGAATCATCTGTTATCAGGGCATGCGAAGAATTCTCCATCCAAGGTTACAGAGAATGGAGCTTCAGAATCAAGATGTGTCTCAAAGCTCATCACTGCCTGATGTGGAAGGTGATAGAAGAAGGACCTTTGGCTATTACAGAAGAAACCACTCGTATCACTGAGACAGGAGCAGTGAAGGAAACTGTACTGAAAGACCCCAGAAAGTATACTTCTGAAGAAAGAAGAGAAGCAAATCTTGATGATTTTACTAAAGGAGTTATATCCAGTACTGTGAAAGGAGTTCATCTGGCCAAGATCCAAGATCTTGATACAGCCAAAGAAATGT
This sequence comes from Leonotis leonurus, assembly GCA_026898415.1. Lineage (NCBI taxonomy): Eukaryota > Viridiplantae > Streptophyta > Magnoliopsida > Lamiales > Lamiaceae > Leonotis > Leonotis leonurus. The sequence goes on along the minus strand of JAPKLX010004288.1, from coordinate 9,703 downwards.
GGGAAGCACTAAGAGATCTCAGCCTAGGATCTGAAGCTATGATCGAGAACAAGCTATCCCTGGCATGTAATAAGTTCGATGAATTCAAAATGAAGCCTGGAGAAACTATTGAACAAATGAAGAACAGGTTCACTGAAGTATTACTTGAAGTGTCTGCCTTCAAAAAGGATAAGTACACACAGAGAGAGAAGAATCTCAAGATTCTTAGAGCTTTACCATCAAGCTGGGAAATCTATTCAGCTATGCAACCTCTACGTGCTGATTTCAATGATCTGTCTGTAGAAGCACTATTTGATCATCTGGCTGTCCATGAATGTGATATCAGAAGGATACATGGACCAGATCACTCCTCCAGCAAGAAGAATGAAACTAGCACTAAGAAGGAGAAAGAGATTGCCTTCAAAGCGAAGTGCAAAACAGATGAATCAACATCATCTACTGCATCTGAAGAAGGAGGATATGATAAGTTACTGAAAGAATTCTCACTGATTGCTAAGAGAATGGACAAGATGGAGGTCAGATCAAGAAAGTATCGAAGGTTCTACAAAGATAACAAAAGTAGATACCAGAAGAATAAAAAAGCAGAACGATCTGATGACAAAACAGAAAGTAGAGGTAATGGTAAAATCACTAATACTACTGACTATACCTGCTATGGCTGTGGAAGAACAGGTCACTTCAAGACAGACTGTCCTGACCTATCCAAAAGTCAGAGAGAAGAACTACGAGCTAAAAGGGACAGAAAGCTAAAAGCTCAACGTAAAGCTATGATAGCAGAAGAAAAAGAAGAAGATGATTCCAGCTCAAGTCATCTATCTGATAGTTCAACAGAAGATGATGAAGCGTTCTTTGCTAAAGAAGAAGAAGACTGGGATGAATGCTTTGCAGGACTAGACAACGGTCTAGATGATGTAGAGGTAAACTCTTGCAACTCTAACTCATCAAATGATATCGACCTGGATCAGGAAATAGAAGATCAAGATGAATATTCATGGGATGAAGTTAATGAAATGTTCAAGAGCTACTCAAGTATCAAGAGACTTTTCAAAGAAGTTGTTGAAGAAAATGACAGATTGAAGAAAACTGAAGAGATATTGAGTAAAGCAAACACTAAATTTGTTGCTAACATCAATGTTCTGGAAGAACAAATCAAGAGCAAAGACAGTGAGATTCATTCCTTGAACTCAAAAGTCAAAGATCTTATAAATAGGAACAACATTGCTGAAGAAAAGATTAAGAAAGGTAGAGAAATGATCTACAAAAGTGATGAATGTGCTAAACTGCTAATTAACATGCAGCAAAAGGGCACCTCTGGATTAGGATATCCAGGTCACACAGAAAAAGCAGCAGGTCCAATGAAATTCGTACCAGAAAGAAGACAGATACCAGATCAAGTAATAAACTTGAAAAATAAGAAAGATCTTCCCCAGAAGATGATGGTTAAACAATCTGGTAACAGACAATATCATCAAACAAAAGGACATCCTGGCTACTACACTGAATCCAAACAACAGACCAGAAATAATGTCAACAGGACTTCACAGAAGAAAACAGAAAGCAAAGGAACAGAGAGATATTATCCTTCTGTTCTTCAATCAAAGTCCTCTGTTGATAAAAATGGGAATATCATCACTAGCTATTTTACTATTCCCAATTTAAAGTTATTCTGGATTCAAAAAGGGATCTTTTCTAATAACCAAGCACCCAGACAATAAAGGGTAGCTAAATCTATCTAATTGCAGGACCAGAAGGCTGCAAGAAGAAGTAAGATTGCAAAAGGATCAATCTGGATAATTGATAGTGGCTGTTCAAAACACATGACATGTGACAAGAACCTACTATCAGACTACATAGAGAAACCAGGACCTCATGTCACTTTTGGATGCAATTCAAAAGGATATACCAGAGGATATGGAAACATAAAAGTAGGCAAGACCACCATTTCAAATGTCTCATATGTCGAAGGTCTCAGCCACAATCTGTTCTCTGTAAGTCAGTTCTGTACAAATGGTAATCAAATTACTTTTGACACTAACAACTGTCTGATGAAGAACAAGGAAGGAGATGAGATACTCCTTACCGGAATATTGCAGGATAGATTATATATTGTGCAATGCAACAACCAGATAGAAACCTGTCTGGTCACAAAGACAGTGTCAGAAACTAGCTGGCTATGGCATAAAAGATTAAGCCATCTCAACTTCAAATCAATCAATAAGATTGCTCGAGAGAAACTAGTTGAAGGATTGCCAAAACAAGTCTATGACAAAAGCCACATCTGTGAAGCATGTCAAGCTGGAAAGCAAACCAGAACATCTTTTTCAAGCAAATCTGCCCAGAGCTCAACCAGAATACTAGAATTACTACATTTAGACTTATTTGGTCCAGTTAAACCATTAAGCATAAATGGTAGGAAATATACTCTAGTCATCATTGATGATTATTCAAGATTTACTTGGGTAATATTCTTGCATAAGAAGAAAGAAACTCTGGAGAAGTTGCCAAATTTTCTCAACAAGATTACCAAGAAAAAGGGAGTTTCTGTTACCACCATCAGAACAGATCGTGGGACAGAATTTCTAAACCAGAAAGTTGAGGATTACTGCAACCAGATGGGAATTACACATCAGACATCTGCAGCCAGAACACCTCAACAGAATGGGGTAGTTGAAAGAAGAAACAGATCGTTAAAAGAAGCAGCTCGTACTATGCTAAATGCAACCAGATTGCCAAAGAAATTTTGGGCAGAAGCCATCTATACAGCGTGCTACACCCAGAACAGATCAGCTGTTACAATCAGACATGGGAAGACACCCTACGAGATATGGAACAACAGAAAACCCAGGATTCATTATTTTCGCTCTTTTGGCTGTCTGTGTTACATTCACAATAATGGGAAATCTCTGTTGAAAACTTTTGATAGCAAAGCTGATCCAGGAATATTCTTAGGATATTCTGATGTTAGCAAAGCTTACAGAGTTTTTAACCAGAGGACTCACATTGTGGAAGTAACACCTCATATTGTTTTTGATGAATCTGTTATTAGTGATAGAGACCTAGATGCTGAACAAAACCAGAACAAAAACCAGAAAGTAATCCAGAACAAGAATCAGAAAGCAAAAGAGATTCTGTTAGAAGATATTCTAATCTGGAATACATCAGAAGAGAATGAAGTTGAAGTTCCAACCAGTGCTGAAGCAGTAAGCCTGCAGCAAGGGGGAACAGAACAGACAACCTTATCTACACCAGAGAACAATCAGCCAGAAGGAGGAAACAATACTAATGAGCCAGAACCAGATCAACCCGAAGAGTCAAGAGATTCAAATGGTTGGAATAATGATCAAGAAGAACCAGAAACTGAAAATCCTTTTCAAACATCTCATCCAGAATTTGAGGACCCAGCAAGTGAACCAGAACCAGAGATATCAGAAGAGGAGATATCTAGCAGAAGGAAATGGATTCAAGAAAATCATCCTTCTGAACAGATTGTTGGGAACCCAACAGACAGAATTAGAACCAGAAGAATGCATGGAGAAAGTGCACTTCTCAGCTGTTATCTATCACGAGCTGAACCCTCTGACACCTATGAAGCACTTAGAGATGCAGACTGGGTCATAGCAATGCAAGAAGAACTCAATGAGTTCAAGAGAAACCAAGTCTGGTATATGGTAGACAGACCAAAACATCAAGGGGTAATAGGTGTAAAATGGGTATTCAAAAACAAACGAGATGAGAATGGAGAAGTAGTCAGAAATAAGGCTAGACTTGTTGCAAAGGGATACAATCAACAGGAGGGTATCGATTTCGATGAAACCTTTGCACCTGTGGCCAGATTGGAAGCAATCAGACTATTTCTAGCATATGCTGCATACAAGAGATTCAAAGTATACCAAATGGATGTTAAAAGTGCATTCCTTAATGGCATACTTGAAGAAGAAGTATATGTTGAGCAACCACCTGGTTTTGAAGAAGAAAATCCTGACCAGAGAGTATATAGACTAGCCAAAGCTGTCTATGGGTTGAAACAGGCACCCAGAGCGTGGTATGAAACATTATCAACATTCCTACTGGAATCAGGCTTCAGAAGAGGTTCTGTTGACAAGACACTGTTTATCATCAAAGTCAAAGAACATATTCTGCTGGTCCAGATTTATGTCGATGACATAATCTTTGGATCACAATCTCCCTATCTGTGTGACAAATTTGCAGAACTAATGAAGAACAAATATCAAATGTCCATGATGGGTGAGATGAATTTCTTTTTAGGATTGCAGGTAAAACAACTACCAGATGGGATCTTTGTTAATCAAGCAAAGTACATTAATGATCTGCTAGTCAAGTTTGGAATGAAAGACAGCAGAACAGTTAAAATTCCAATGCAATCAAATGGAAAGATAGATCCAGACCCAGAAGGAAAACCAGCAAATATTACTCAATATAGAGGAATTATTGGCTCTCTGCTATACCTTACAGCAAGCCGTCCAGATATCACATATGCCGTTGGAGTTTGCGCCAGATATCAAGCCAATCCTAAAGAATCACACATGGAAGCTGCCAAAAAGATACTTAGATATCTTAAAGGCACAGCTAATATTGGTCTCTGGTATCCACAAGATGATAATTTTGAGCTTACAGGCTATTCTGATTCAGATTATGCAGGATGCAAACTGGACAGAAAGTCAACCTCTGGAACGTGTCAATTCCTTGGAAACAAGTTGATATCTTGGTTTTCAAAGAAACAGACATCTGTTGCTACATCAACCACAGAAGCAGAATATATGGCTGCTGGAAGCTGTTGTGCACAGATACTATGGTTGAAGCAGCAACTAAGAGACTATGAGATTGATGTGAAGGAGATACCTATATTCTGTGACAGCTCAAGTGCTATAGCCATAACACAGAATCCAGTACTCCACACAAGATGCAAACATGTCGATGTAAGACATCATTTTATCAGAGATCATGTAGAGAGAAAGCACATCAAGATTGAGAAGATTCATACAGACATCCAACGTGCTGATATCTTAACTAAAGCACTAGCAGAAGAAAGATTTAAGATGCTATGTGGAAAACTTGGACTACTCAGTCTAGATGAAGATTACCAGAAGGCTACCAGATAGCCATGACCAGAAGGCTACCAGATAGCCATGACCAGAAGGCTGCCAGATAGCCATATCCAGAAAGCTACCAGAAAGATAATTACAAGAATGACAGAAAGCTCAGTTGAAATAAAATACACGTGGCATAACCTTCTCAATAAATTGACGAAAAAGCCATGTGAAAATTATTTCTTAAATGCTAAGTCAAGGGGGAACTTTTAAGGAAATTGAAGCGTCAAGACAAAAGACGTCACTCTCCTAGGTTACAGGACTGTAAAAGATATTTTTACCCTAGATTTAATAAATCTTCTATTTTCCGTCATGATTAGCACAACCTTGGGAACTGGGATCGAGGAAATCCCTGCAAGAAACAGGAAAAAGGAAAGTTGCCAAAAGTAAAGAGATACGCACACGCTCGCATATAGGATCTAGAGCGTCCATCTCACGCAAGGAAAGGCGGCAAAACAAATCTTGAAGCGGGAAAAATCTAAAAAGGGAGAAAATCCTTTTAACTCTTCGAATTTCTTTTCTCATAATTATTTGTGTTATATATATATGCGATATCTTCTCTTAACTGTTCACCTTCACTTTTCTCGCACTGAGCACTTCTCAAATTTAAGCACTTAAGTTTTTCCCAAATTCTCTACAACTCTTCTCAAAAACTTCTTTGCGTTTGACTATGGCACCTCAAACTTCACTCTTTCTGCAACACGTTGCTGAGGTTCAGCGATTTCTTTCACCTGAACCGTATGCAGTTCTTGACACTCACGGATTTCGAAAACTCGAAGAAATCTTTGCAATGGTTAAACGCTGCAAAGGTTTAAATTTTTATTCAGTTTTTACCTTATCTGCAGTATGCTTGAAATATTTCTTGCTTATAAACTGTTCTGAATTTGTTCTATGACTCTGTTTATGCTAGACGCCCATATTGTTCTTTTAAATTGATGAATATACATATGCATTTGTCTTATTCTTGTGTGAATAGGCTTCTGCAATATTGTAACTGCACATCCAAATATGTTCTTGGCAAAGCAAGTTGCCACATTCTATCTGACGTGGCAGAATGACAAGCATGGTTTTGAAGCCAATGTACTGATGCCAATTGGTGACAGAACAAGCAAGACTCCATACAATGTGATTGAAATGATTAATCAAACGTATAGAGTAAAGGACGAAGGTCTAGCTTTGGAAGATATCACGATGGCACAATTGCAGGAGGCTGTTGAGATCATGTTGGTGATACCTATTTCTTATACTGGACGGATGTTCCAAAGATCCCTACTTCAACCAGGTTTCAAGCTCCTCTTAGAAGTGGTTCAAAGGATCTTTCTCAACCATAGTGGCACTTATGATCAAGTCACACCTGAGAAATTCAGAATTCTCACCGCGGTGGTTCTCAACCTTCGAGTCAACTGGAGCAGAATCCTCTTTGAGCTGATGGCTAAAGAAGCAAAGTTGGTGACTTACTCAAAGGATAGCAAGGGCAGAGGAACTTCAGTGGAAGTTCGAAGAAACCTTCGCCATTCCACCAAGATAAGTCTGATGATTGAGCGATTTTTCACCCAGAAGGTCTGGGAAGATGCAGTAGAATTCAACACTAGTCATTCTATTCCAAAGGACCAGCACCAGCTGGAGATGTCTTTGGGACTTGCTCCTCAATTTTTCAACAAGATCCCTGATGAAGTGCATCGTGTTGCTGCACTGGAAATGGGCAGTTCTAACCCTGCTTGGGTTCCACCGACCAAGGGTGCTGAGAAGAAGAAAGAGAAGTTAGTCAAGGAAAAGGCAGCCAGAAAGCGAGGCAGTTCTGTGGAGACAGAAACTTCTGCCTCCCTGCCAAAACAGAAGAAGAGAAGACTTCAGAAAGTGCAGGAACCATCATCACCAGCAGCAGCAACAGAGGAACAGTCTGACATACCAGAACCAGAAGAAGAGGCACCTCAGACAGCAACAGAACAAGCAGAAACAACAGCAGAAGTGCCACCAGAAACAAGTCATCCGGAGAAAGATTTTTCTCCTGCCAGAACAGCTACTCCTTCTCCCAACCGAATGGACAGAATAAGTGAAGAAGAAGAAGAAGGAGAGTCCACTGATGAGGAGGAAGAGAAGAAGCGACAGGCTGAGAGTGTAATTAATCTGCTTGAGAATGAAGCAGAACACTCAGTGCTGCAAGACTTTCCTGGTATTCAATCCTTACCAGAGAGTTTGCATGCAGCAAAGCGCGTCAAGTTTTACTTGCTGGTTAAAGACAGCGAGTACTACATTTTTGATGCTCTGCTTCAACTCAAACCGATAGACGATTTGAAGAAGGAAGAGGCAACCCTACTTAATCTGCTCCAGGTGTCTACAGTTCATGAAGTGAGAGCAGAATATTCCCAACTAATCTCAGACCTCATGAAGCAGGAGGCAGCAGCATTGAAGATTGATCTGCCCCCACCTCATTCTGATGTCCGGATGGACGAAGCTGTACCAACAGAACAACATCAACAACCAGACCAAGGTGAACCTTCCACAAGACAGTCTCCCAAGAAAACACACATCATCGACCTCGACTCAGGTGATGATGAACCAGTGGGACAGGCCATTGGAGGAGAACCCACCAATGAAATCTTCACACAGGGAGCAGCACAGAAATTGAAGAAGCACGTGAATTTCTACACCCTGGAAGAATTGCTAGAAAGAGAAACACAACCTTTCAACAACTATCAACTCGACAATCTCATCACCCTTCGAGTTGAAAATTGTTTGACAGACACCTGCAACATCCTCCAAGAAAAAGCCACCCAGATCCTTTCTGATTTTAATCAACACCAGAAGGACTACGTCAATGATATGGATAGAGACATCAGGGGGAAAATCAGAAAGATCAGGGATGATCTGAATAAGAAAATGGATGATGATAGAGCAGCAGCTGAAGCTAACCAGAACAAGATCAATCTCCGTCTGACTGGAATTGATGACAAAGCAGATAAAGCCACTGCCTTGCTTGCTGACCTGCTAGCCAAACAAGATGAATCAATAAGCGCTGCTGTTGACAAGAAAGGAAGTACAATTGCTGCTCAACTGAAAGAAGACACTGACCTGTCCATCCACTCCCACTTAGCTCTTTTTGAAAAAGAGAAATTTGTGGAGCTGATGCGGAAAAACCAGGTCGCTGTCTTGAATGATCTTCTGTATCCAACCCCTGAAGAATTTGAAAACCAGAACAATCGACTAACTGCTGTTGAAGAACTCCAAGAGACATATGACAAGACTTTGTCAACAATGAACAGCAGGTTAGAGAAGAAAGTTGATGCCTCTGATCAGACAATCAACCACCTGCTTGGCTTTAAAGAAGATGCAGAGGAAAAGATGGCGAAGATGAATGAGGAGATTACCTCTTTACGTACACTCATCAATACCCTATTTGATGATGTCAAAAAGGGGGAAATCTCTGAAGGAAAGGAAGGAAAGGGAGGAAAAACCAGCAAGGGCTTAACAGAAGCAATAGATGCTGGAACAGAAACACCAGCATCAACCCAACCAAGAGCTACCACTCCTCCAAGGCCAGACCCCACTCTGATGGGAACAGAAACTCCTCAACCTGCACCTCAGATCCCAGACAAAGGAAAGAAGCCTATAGATGAAGGTGATCAAATAGCTGAGCTATTACTTTTTGGAGTGAGCATGGATCAAGCCTGTGATCCAGTTTTTAGAGCTCAATTCTATAAAGAACAGGCGGAGAGAGAGAGAAAGCTGGCTGCCCAGGAAGCCAAAGAGAAATCTTATCAAACACCTTTCTCCTCGCCTACATCAACAGAACGCTCACAGCAGCAGTCATCTCAGTCAACAACTCAGTCAAAGAAGAAGAAGAAGAAGCCCTTCTCCTGGAACCTGTCACTACAAAAACAGACACCCAAAGATACATGGGTTCCAGAAGAGGATCAGATTGACTGGGAGAAAGTAAAGCAAGGTTTTATTTTGAATAGATATTTTTTGAAGGAGCCTACATATTCTGAAGCAATTCCAGATGAGGATTTCAACAGATACCTTGAGAATTTTGGTGATCAAGAGCTTATACAGAGGATCAGAATAGCTGCTTCTGATGCCAAAATCCAGCTGAAGGCACCAGAGAAAGAATTCATGATCTGCCCAACTATACCAGGCAGCAATCTTCCAGACAAGACTTACATTCTTAACTACATCAACCAGCTGGCCAAGATCAAAGGATACAAAATAGATAACCATGATCCTAACTATGCAAGAGTTAGAGATGGGATCTATGAAAGCATCCAGCTGGTATCTGATGCACAGAGGGAAAAGATGAAGAAGGGAGGAGCAGCAAGATGGTTTTCTTAGATAGATCTTTGTATCTTCTGCTTTTGTCTCTCTGTTATTTCTGTTGATCTTCTGTACTCATCAATTCATATATCAATGAATTCAGAGTTCTCCTATCTTTTCTGTTATTTACTGTTATTTAACTTAAATAACAAATAACCTATCTGTCCAGAACATGATACAAGTTACATTGTTTTTCCACTAAGTGTGGTTTTGACATCATCAAAAAGGGGGAAATTATTGGGAACCCCATAACATATTCTAAGTTTTGATGATGCTATTTCAAA
>JAPKLX010002468.1:0-13060 GCA_026898415.1 Leonotis leonurus | reverse complement strand
TAACTGCTTCCTCCATGATAGCAGTTGGTTCTTTTATTTCGATCTCGTCTGTGGGCTTTGAAGTGGGAGTATCACAGGGCTTTTCTTTCTCCACAGACTTCTCTTCAAAATTGAAAATATCATCAAAGTCTCCCGATTGTAAATCTACTGCGAAGTTGTACAAATCTTGTTCTTTTTCATAGAAGGGAGCAAGATCAACTTTGAGAGTAGCAGCCTCCTCTTTCATCTTAGTCAAGACATACGTACGAAAATACTGACGTGCATCAGGTACGTCAAGGAATCCAAAATATTTGAGCAGCTTGCTCTCCCCGGCCTTCAGTTCGCTGATCGAGAAAAGTAGTAAGATGGCCTCCAAGATATAGAACTTGCAGTCTCGTATTTCCAAGTATGTTTGGAAATGTTGAGCCATTTCAAACGAGGTTGGAGTTAGCTGGATGCCAGGCAATGATTTAATCACCATCTCAGTGGCTTTTTCTTGCAGCTGTTGGAAAAGTAATTGCGCTCCTTTCAATCTTTCTTCAGCATCAGTAGCGGGCTACTCGTGAGCATCAAGCTTCACTTCATCTTCATTTATCTCCGGAGCAGATGGCTCCTTCATTTGATCAACTGTTGCGTCCAATTCATCCTCCAGATTGCGAGCAGTGGGTTTGCTCTTTGCTTTCCTTGGCTTTTTGGTTCCTTTGGCAGCAGCAGCTGGTTTATGATTACCAGCTGCCTTCCTCTTAACTGGTCGATCTGCCGCAATTTCTTCTTGTGCCTGTGCTGCAGCTGCCTCACTAATTGTTGTGGGTTTCTTAGTTGGAATCACCCATTCTGGATTTGATTGTCCAACCCGAATCAGTGCCTGCTTAATCTTCTCATCGGTGACTTTAAGAAAAATTTGAGAAGCCACCCCCAAGGACATCTCCATTTGGTGCCTTGTCCTTGGTAAAATCCAGTCCTTGCTGAAGTCAACAGATTTATGCCATTTATCCTTTTGGAAGAAGCCAGTGATGATTGTACTGAGTTTGGTGGAGAGGCGAAGAGGTCGCTTGATGTTCAATCTGGTGCAGTTTCCATCGCTGTCTTGACGGATATCGATCTGCTGTTCTTCATCTACAATGAGTTTTAGCAATGATCTAGCCCAATTAACCTTTAGATTTAATAAACTTTGAGTTTTCCTGCTGTAACCGAGTCATATGTCCCTTGGTGTCCAAGAAACACCTTTTGGACAAAATCGAGGAGAAGACGATAACTTGGAAGCATCAATGATCTGTTAAATGCCTTTCCAGTCCACTGGAATGGATGAGCAAAGATTATGTCAAGAGCTTTCTGGATCTGGTCATCTGAGACTTCTTCAATCACTATGTCACCTTCATTGGTTAAGTGATAAGTCTGTAGAATCATCTCAATCACTGTAGTCCGAATATTGTCCTCTTTTGACTTTCCAATCGGTATTTTGACGGTATATTCTTCTCGATCATCAACCATCCACGAGTAATAAAATAACGCAATCTGTCGTGGAAGGAAATAGTTTGGTTCTGTGGTGATTATCTTGTGGAACCCTAAAATAGAAATAAGGTTTGATTAAGTGTTTGTAGATGTTTACAGTTAAACACTTATATATATACAAACTGTGGATTTTCCATTTGAAGAAGTTATAAGAACATAAACAGTGATGAGCACATAGTTAAACATATTTAATCCAATAATCATATCATACGAGGAAAGCAAAATTTTATGAGACTAAATATGCATATTAAACTAAATTGTACACATAATCATGCTTTCATAGATAATCAAGATATGTGCCAAACATTTATACAACATTTTGATCCTAATTCATGCTTGAGTGAGTTTTAACCTGTGCACGCCTTGATTTTACTAAATAACACATTTAGGGTACAAAATCCATGATGTGTGAGTATAGCACGAGGCTCAGGTGACAGCTTTGCCTCTATCATATGAAGCATCTCCGTTAAGAGAATCGGAGGTGCTTGAGTAGATGAAGAACTTGCTTCAGAAGCAGACATTTTGAAAATGATTGGAACGGTTTTTGTGAAATATAGAGTTGCAGGAAAGCTTAGTTTGAAAGCTTGAGTATAACAATGTCGGTTTAGTTTTTATGAGTGGGAATTTTTGAAAGTGTGAGAAGAACAGTCAAACATTCATATATATATATGCAAATAATGAACGGACAAGATTAATTCTTATAAAGGTAGAAATAAGTAATGGTTAAGATTACTCCCTGATTTAATTATTTGCCGCCCAAAAGTCGATTGAAGTTCATACGCCATCAAATTGCGTCTATATGGTAGTCACATCGTTGTCTCGAAACAATAATCAAGGTCTGCAACATTAAATGAGTTTCGCTTTATCCGTCACCTTTTCTGACATCTAGGCGTTCGATATTACCTAGTAATTAATAGTTTTTATTAGCAATCATTAGACATAAATAATCAAAGAGTTGGAGAAATAAATAAAATTGATTCCCCCTTGATTAATGCCCTAGCAGATCGTTTTAGGCTCGAACGATCTGCTATACTTGATGTTGGCAGCAAGCTGCTATTTTTCACTTTATGTAGCTTGCTGCTGTTGTTAGCAGATCGTTTTCATCTTTTATCGATCTGCGGTCCTTGACTTTGGTTTGCTATTGGAAATAGAGAAGCAGATCGTTTTCGTCTTTTGAACGATATGCCATTCTTAATTTCAACAGTTGGCTGCTAAATGTCACTTTCATGCAGCTCGCTGCTTTTGTTGATAGACAGCAGGTCGTTTTTCTTCTTTGAACGATCTGCTGCGTACTTTCAACTAATCAGCTAGCTGTTAATATTTAAAGTAAAGCAGCTTGTTTTTACTTAGAATTATTACAATTTTTTTAGTACATAAATATTTGTAAATATGTAGCTAAAGTTAAAGATGTGATAACAGATGGCCTTTTACCACCAGCTAGCTGTTATCAACACTTGTACCAATTTCATTAAAATTTATCAATCCCAGTTTTCCACAAAGTATTTTGAATCTGTCTTCGGGTAATGCTTTTGTGAGAACATGAGCTCGCTGCATATCCGTATGAATTTTCTCGATCTTGATGTTCTTCTTTTCAACATGATCACGAATAAAGTGATGACGAACATCCACATGTTTACAGCGAGTGTGTAGAACAGGATTTTGAGTTATGGCAATTGCGCTAGAGCTATCACAAAATATTGGCACACTATCCATGTAGACTTCATAATCCTTTAGTTGTTGTTAGATCCACAAGATTTGTGCTGTGCAACTCCCTGCAGCCATGTACTATACTTCTGTTGTTGAGGTTGCAACCGAAGTTTGCTTTTTAGAGAACCACGAGATGAGCTTGCTTCCAAGAAATTGACAAGTCCCAAATGTGGATTTTCTATCAAGCTTGCAACCTGCATAATCAGAATCAGAGTATCCAGTTAATTTAAAATTATCATCACAAGGATACCATAAACTTATCTCAATAGTTCCTTTGAGATAGCGCAATATTCTTTTGGCTGCTTCCAAGTGGGATTCCCTTGGACTAGCTTGATACCTAGCACAAACACCAACAGCAAAAGTAATATCAGGTCGACTTGCAGTTAGATATAAAAGTGATCTGATAATACCACGATACTGTTTTATATCTGTTGCCTTCCCAAGTATATCAGGACCAATTTGTCCATTTGTTTGCATAGGAATTTTTATTGGTTTGCAATCTTTAACTCCAAATTTTGTGATGAGATCGTTGATGTATTTGGATTGATTGATTAGTATCCCATCAGTAGATTGTTTGACTTACAAACCTAGGAAGAAATTCATTTCTCCCATCATTGACATCTTGTACTTGTCCTGCATTAGCTTGCTAAATTTGTTACAAAGGAATTCAGATTTGGATCCAAAAATAATATCATAAACATAAATTTGAACTAAAAGGATATAGTCTTGAACTTTGATGGTGAATAACGTCATGTCTACAGATCCTCGTTTGAATCCCGATTGAAGTAAGAATGTAGACAATGTCTCATACCAAGCTCGAGGAGCTTGTTTTAGTCCATACACTGCTTTAGCTAATCTGTACACCTTGTTTTCATCTTCAACTTCAAACCCAGGTGGTTGTTCCAAGTAGACTTCTTCTTCTAGAATTCCATTTAGAAATGCACTTTTTACGTCCATTTGGAATACTTTGAAATGTTGGAAAGTTGCATAAGCAAGAAACAATCTGATAGCTTCTAGTCGTGTCACCGGTGCGAAGGTTTCATCAAAATTAATTCCTTCTTGTTGACAATATCCCTTGGCGACTAGTCTTGCTTTGTTTCTTACCACTTCACCTGTTCCATCTCTTTTATTCTTGAATATCCATTTGACTCCAATAACACCTTGATGTCTAGGTCGATCCACCAAATACAATACATCATTTCTTTTGAATTCATTTAATTCTTCTTGCATGGTATTGATCCAATATGCACTTTGCAAGGCTTCTTCGATGTCTTTTGGTTCGGTGTGAGCAATATAGCAGCTTAGTAATGCACTTTCTCCATGCATGCGTCTAGTTTTGACTCTATCTACTGGGTTCCCAACAATGAGATCAGATGGATGGATATCTACCCGTTTTCTTCGCCTCTTCATTTCATCCTCGGATACTTCGATTTCTATCTCATCGGGTGGATTCTCAAATTCGGGATGATCTGAGATAGAAACATCAAAGAGATTTTCAGTATACCTGATACCTCATTTACCAAGTTTTGAACAGATGGTTGTTGAGTTGAGGGTGTAGCAGGTTGAGTATTTTGTTCATCAACAGATTGTTGTGAACATTCTTCATGCGAGGTTCCCCCTTCATATGTTCCCCCTAGATGAGATAGTTTTCCATCTGTTCCCCCTTGCTGTGGCTTTTCTACAGCAGGTTGATTATTTGTTTCTTCTTCATCTTCATCTTTTCGTGGACTCCATAAGAGAATGTCGTCGATGAGTTTATCTGTGGAATTTCTCAATGTTGAGTGAGAGAGATCATCTTTTGAAGAAGAGGAGCCATCTGTTCCTCAAACTTCAAAATTATATTCATCAAAAATAATATGTGGTGTTACTTCCACAACGAGAGTTCTCTTATTAAAAACTCTATAAGCTTTACTGATTTCAGAATATCCTAAAAATATCCCTTGATCACTTTTGCTATTAAATGTTTTTAACTGAGTTTTCCCATTGTTGTGGATGTAACATTTACAACCAAATGATCGAAAGTAAGAGATTCGAGGCTTTCTGTTATTCCACAGCTCATAAGGAGTTTTCCCGTGACGTTGCGTGATAACATATCGATTTTGTGTGTAGCAGGCGGTATTGACTGCTTCTGCCCAAAACTTATTTGGGAGATTGATTTCATTTAACATAGTTCGGGCAGCCTCTTTAAGCGATCTGTTACGCCTTTCCACAATCTCATTTTGTTGTGGTGTTCGAGCTGCTGACGTTTGATGTTGAATTCCCATTTTTGAGTAGTATCCTTCGATCATATGATTGATGAATTCAGTTCCACGATCAGATCGAATGATGATGATGGACGTTTCCTTTTGATTTGAAAGTTTGTTGAGAATATCATGTAGTTTCTCTAGAGTTTCCCTTTTCTTGAATATAAAAACAACCCAAGTAAATCTAGAGAAATCATCAATAACAACAAGAGTATACTTTCTACCGTTTACACTTAATGGAGATACAGGTCCAAAAAGATCCAAGTGTAGGAGTTCCAAAATCCTTGAAGTGGAGTGAGCTGCCTTTGTAGGAAATGATGCTCTTGTTTGTTTTCCTGCTTGGCAAGCTTCACATACATGGTCTTTGTTATAGATTTGAGTAGGTAGACCTTCAATCAGGTTGTCTTTCACCAGCTTGTTGATTGATTTGAAATTTAGGTGGCCCAATCGTTTGTGCCATAACCAGCTGGTCTCTGTACTTGATTTTGTAATTAGACAGGTTTCAGTTTGATCATTCCATTGTACGATATACAACCTATCCTGCAATATTCCAATAAGGAGAATTTCTTCTCCTTCTATGTTCTTGACAAAACATTTGTTAGCTGTAAATTCTACTCTCTTGTTATTAGCACAGAATTGGCTAATTGAGAATAGATTATGATTTAAACCTTCAACATATGATACATTGAGAATAGTAGTGTTACCAACTTGAAGGTCACCATAACCCTTTGTGTATCCTTTTGAATTTCCTCCAAAAGTAACATTTGGTCCAGTGCTCTCCTTGTAGTTATTAACAAGTCTTTGTTGCAAGTCATATGTTTGGAACATCCGCTATCAAGTATCCATACCGCACCCCGAGCTGTGTGCTTTCTTCTCATCGATCTCCTATCCTGCAATGAAAGTTTATTTAGCTACCCTACTGAATGAGGGTATTTTGTTAGTGGACCAAGTTCATTTTGGAACCCAAATTTGCCTAATAATAGGACATTCTGTGAAGGTCTGATTTGTTTGCCACTAAAGTCAATATACACAATTTTCTTCTTGGCAGGTGGTTGATTAGGCACAACTTGTTTCTTAGGAGCAGATGGTTTTCTCTGGTTGAACAATTGAGGAGCTCGCTGATGATTGAACTGTTGAGCAGTTTGATTAATCCTTTGAGCAGGCTGTTTTCTTTGTTGAAATCCAATCCCTTGAGTGGTGAATTTTTGTTGTCGCTGGCCTTGATCCTTGATTAAGATAGCTTGTGGCTGTCTCGCATTGTTGTTGAGATTCACTATTTTATCTTTTCCCTTTTCTTTGACAAATTTCCCTTTTGGTGGTCCTTTGTCAACTCCGTCAAATCCAAGTCCAGTACGATCTGCAGCTCTTCTTTGCATGTCGTTGATGAGTTGAATCCGATCCTCCTTTTTGTGTATTGAGTGATTTATCATGGCACTCAAATCATCGACCTTACATTGAGCAGAAGCTTCTCGATCAATGAGATCAAATATCTTGGCATTCAATTTGTAATTTTCTTCGCTCTTGCTTTTGAGTTGCTTAAGTAGAGCATTTTCCCTATCATTGAACGAGCTGCTGATTTCCTTCATTTCTTGAATCGTGTTTGCCATTCTTCCATTTTATTTTATTGCATGTTTAGATATCTTGTTTAATCTTGCATGATCTTCCATGAGTCTGGTAAAATCTTCGATGGACAGATCATCTTCACCTTCTTCTTCATCACCAGAATTACATATAGATTGATTAGAAGAAATAGAATTTTGACAATTTACCTCTTGACTGTCAAGTCCATTGTCATGGCCCATTAGACACTCATCCCATTCTCCTTCATCTTCATCAGCTATGAAGGCTTCATCATTTTCGGATGAGCTGTCTGATAGGTGGCTTGGAGATGATTGCTCTTCGGGCAACATCGCTTTTCTTTGCTCATTGAGCTTCTTGTCTCTTTTGGCACGAAGCTCATCTCTCTCTGCTTTTGATATGTCTGGACAATCTATTTTGAAATGTCCCTTCCTGCCACATTTAAAGCAAGAATATTCGGAGAGGTCAGCTTTAACATATGGAGTTGATTTTACCTCGTTCCTTCGAGCAGGTTGATCACCAGATCGATCTTTCCCTTTGAATTTTCTGTTGTTGTTTTCTTTGTAGAGCCTTTTGTATCTGTTGGCTCTCACCTCCATTCTTTGGAATCTTTGAGCCATGAGAGAGTATTCCTCGAAGTAGTTCTTTGAAAGGTAGTTCTCATCATCAGAGCTTGATGATTCCTTGACAACAACAGTTGGAGCTTGTTTTGCAGCTTCTTTGCTTTTCGTCTTTGCTTTGAAGGCTGTTTCTTTATCATGGTTTCCTGTAGAAGATGGTTTGCTAGAAGAGGAATTAGTTAAATCATGAATACGATTGATCTCGTACTCATTTCCAGTAAGTAAATCAAATAAAGAGTCAGTGGTAAGAGAGTTAAACTCTGGCATCATGGGATGCATGGCTGAGTAAATTTCCCAAGTAGCAGGTAGAGCTCGGATTACTTTCAAGTTTTTCTCTCGTTGAGAATACTTGTTTTTGTCGATCATGGCTATCTCAATCAGAACTTCGGTGAACCGGTTCTTCATTTGGGCTATTGTTTCTCCAAACTTCATCTTGAACTCTTCAAATTTATTGCAAGCGATAGACAGCTTGTTTTCTTGAATGATATCTGATCCAAGGCTAATCTCCTTGAGTACATCCCACATCTCCTTGGCTATTTGAAGATGTCTAATTTTGGCCAAGTATATGCCTCTTACCGTGCTTGAAATTAGTCCATTGGCAAAGTCATCGAGTCCAGCTTCTTTTCTTTCTTCCGCAGTATATTCGTCAATAGTCTTCTCCTTTTCAACTATGACCAATGAGGGAGTTGGACCAGTTCCATCTTTTATCTCAGCACTTCCCTTGTTCATTATTTTGATGGGTCCATTAGTAATGACCTTCTACATTTTGATATGTTGTGCACGTAAACACATCTCGATTATAAAGCTCCAGTCATCATACCCAATATTGGAGAAATCCTCACAAGCACGTATCATCTGTCCTTCCATAACTTAAAAGTAGATGATTAGATAAATGCAAGTGCAATATACTGTGAAAACGTTTTCAAGATCTATCCAAGATGACCACACAGAGATAATCTCCTGTGAAATAGAAACAATGGTCAAAATGGACCACTGCTCAAATACCACTTGTTGGTCCCGAAAGAGCTAGATTGGTGTATGGGGGGGGGGGGGGATACACCAATCCAAACTTTTTAGGTTTTCTTGTTTTAAACTTAGGTATAAGGTTTAAGCACACTTAATAAATAAGATAGCTTAGAGTAATAAAACAAATCTTCTTGTCAGGAAGATTTAATCTTACTCAAATAAAACCTTATGCGTGAAAAACAATAATCAAGAATAATAAATACAGATTTAAACTTGATTAAAGTTGTGTGCGGAATATGGTGGCTAATGCTCTTTTCAATGTGAAAAACGTTTTCTTTCTTGAAGAGATTATCAACCAAGATTTAAATGCAAGAGTATGAAGAAGATGATGATGAAGTAAATAAGAAATAAAGAACACAAGCAGTTAACGTGGTTCGGGATAAACTGTCCCTACGTCCACGGCTCGATCAAATCTAGATCGAAAACTTTACTAGCTTTCTCCTTTCTTTTTACTTGTTCAGTACGAGCCACAAGAATTATCAAATCTAGATAACTTCTTGTGACTACAAATCTTCTTACTAAGAATGAATACTACAACCTTAGATTACAACTGGATCAAATCTAGATCCTAACTTGGGGTTTTGTAGAAATAGTTTTTCCAGAAAGTAAACCTTCAACAACTGTAAACACTACTGAGAATTCTTGATGGTTGGAAGTGTTTTGAACGTTGAGAGCTTGAAGATTTTAGCAGAGTAATAGCAGGATAATAACTTGAATTCTCGTTCTTCTTTCTGGACGTGAAGGTGGTATTTATAGGTCCTTTGCAGAAACTATCCATTGGAGATGAAGACGTCCTTCTTCATCGCATTAATGGCTGCATTAAATGCATGGCAATGTTGTTGAGGCACGCGCTGCCAAATGAGAGTCTTGTTCCACCTTTCACGCGATTTCCCAGTGTATTGCCATACTGGGAATGATTCACCGTACTGGAATTTTGATATTCTCGTACTTCATTCCTTAAAGTATGCTTTGATGTGACAATACACTAAGTGGTTGACTTGTGACAAATTTAAGTATGTCGGCAGTCCACCGTAGTTATTGTGAGGAGCAGCTTGAACGCGATGTAGTAGTAGTTTACTTGTCTATCGAGCTGTACCTCCATCTCTTTGGTTCTCTATTTTGAGTGTAATGACCAGATCGTTTTTGAAACAAAACGATCTGTTGTATATAGATACAGCAAGCTGCAATTTGCCATTAGAACGAGCTGCTCATCCTCTAGTAATGAGTTGAAAACGATCTGTTGGTAGTATCGAGCAGCGGGCTGATCTTGAGAACGAGCTGCTCAACCACTTGTAATGAATTACAAGTATATTCTGTTTCCTATTCATTAGCTAATTCTAGTCTAGAGAACCAGATCGTTATGAGTAAGCTTGAAACTTCAAACTACTTTTACATTTGTGATCTGTTAAAAGATATTCTAGAAATCGAAACCAAAACAAGTATAAATAGCAGCAAGCTGCTAATATGTGAAGCAGATCGTTATTAATACATAAAACGATCTGCTTACCACATTAGGAGCTAGCTGTCTTACAAAATGAAAAACTTGTTTATCCTAGTAATCATTGTGTCCAGGATACCTCTTACTAGAATAAGACAGATCGTTATTAAGTTACCAAAAACGATCTGCTTCTTTTACACTTAAGATATACCTTAATAGATAACAATGACTACCTGGTTTCTAATATACAAAATATCAAAGTGTAGTTTCGAGAAACATCATCAAAACAAATATAAATTCATGGGGTTCCCAACAATTTCCCCCTTTTTGATGATGTCAAAACGACACTATCATTTCCTTTTAAACGCAAAGTTTGGATATTGTAGGCACTTAGAATGCATAATAATAATTTAAGTGGCAATCATAAAAACATTGCCTGGACAAAGAGATATTGTCATCAGGTTGTTTTTCAAAATAAACTTCACTTTATTTACATAACAACTTACAATTACATTTTGCATTTATAATAGCTCGCTGCTAAACCAAAAAGTGAACAAGTATTTTTCATGGTTGAGGATAGGGTTGTAAACGAATCGAATCGAGGCGAATATCTCTATATTCGATTCGATTCGAATTTTTTTTGCTATATTCGATTCGATATACGATTCGATTACGAATATTAATTCCGCTTCGAAATTTGATTCGAGTTAAAATTCGAACTATTCGAAAATATTCGAATATTCGATTCGATTATTTTCAAGTGAATTTTTAAATAAATTTTTGGATATTCAGTTCGAAATTTGATTCGATTTGGTGACTATTCGATTCGATTCGAACTATTCGATTCGAATTTTACATTGTGAAAAACTGTTAAATAAAAAAAATAAAAAAAACCATCTAAATAATATATGCTATATCCGATCCATTTACCTAATAAATACTCAATAAAAATAAATCAATGATTTCACTGCCTAAGATCTCAATATACAATCCATACATATAAACATCGAATGGACCGGTTTGAATTAATTGAATGGGCCGGTTTTAACTACATAATAATAATAATAATAATAATAATAATAAAAATAATCGAATATTTACGAATATCGAATCGAATACTATAATTTCATATTTGTATTTGATAACGAATCGAATCGAAAAAACTATTTGTATTCGAATTCGAATACAAAAATTTCGAATACGAATATCAAAATTTCGAATCGAATACCGAATAGAGCAAAAATATTTGATTCGTTTACAACCCTAGTTGAGGAGGTTGTTGGCTTTCCTTTTCTGTAGATCGTGATTGACGCCTTTGTTGATCAGCTAGCTGTGCCCTCCTCCTTTCCACCATTTCTCTTTGCCTTAATTCTGAAGGCACTCCAAAACTTGCGTTAATCCCATTGAAAATTCTTCGGTAATCTTTGTTGTTGAAATCAATGGGATAGTTCATTAATTGTGAAGATCGATTGATGGCATTCAAGACGGCTGTATGATCGACTTCTGTAGTTCCAGGTATCCTTGGATACAAAAGAGTTGTTTTCTTTGGAGCAGTAAGAGGAGTGTTTGTCATGGCAGATTGTCTGTAGAGATATTCTATAAACGATTGCTTCTTGTGTTGGGAGAGGAATTCACGAAAAAGATCATCCACAGAATCTCCTTGCACATCTTGGTCCAAGAGATAGTAATGCTGCATGATAAACTCATTGACCAGTTTATTCCATTGAGCAGTCTTCTTGCTGTGAATCCATGTTAAGCTTTGAGGCTCTGTCAACTGGAATTTTTCAAAAAAATTTGAAAATAGGATTTGATGGTTCATCTTCCTCTTCATCTGGAGACTCAACTTTATCATCTTTTGCTCCAGTTTTTCCTTGACTTAGCTTCTCTGCCCTCCATAATTTTCTAAACTCGGGATCAGCGATCTGCTCCGCCTTGTACCCATCCAGAAACATTTCTTCCTCTTCATCAGCTTCGGACATAACTTTCTTTCCTTTACGTTCTGCCGCCTTCTTAGCTTCCTCTTCTCTCTTGAGTTTTTCCTCGTTCTCTTTTTGCAGCTGTCTGGCTTCAGCAGCCTATTTTGCAGTCAATTTCTTCTTTTTAGGAGCAGCAGCAGGTTTCTTTTTGGTTTGTGCGGAGGGAGCAGTGGGCTGGACCATCTCCTTTTCTTCCCCCTTTTCGACATCATCAATAAAGTCTTTGGAAATGATGAGTCGAAGAGAGGAAAGTTCGTCATTTAGAGCCTTGAATTTTGCTTCGGAGTCTTCCTTTTATTGTAGAAAAGTTGAAATATTGTCAGTAACTTCATTGAATTGTTTGGTAGCAGTCTTGAGATGAGATTGGAAGTTGACTGACAGCTCGCAGTGAGCAACCTTCATGTCAGTAATTGTCTTGTTGATTAGAAAAATTTCATCACCAGTTGCAACATCAGCTTCTTGTAAGGCCTTCGGCAGCTGGTTTTTGAGCAATGTGGGCAGTTCGTTTTTAACCACAGTTGGAATTGTGGTTTTCTCCATGTCCTCATATTGTTGCTCCACATGCTTTTTCACTTCGGCCACCATCCTCCCTCCAGCATCATTCATCTTTGTCTCGAAAGTATTAACCTCTTCTTGACGGACATCAATCTTGCTGTTTGTTTCTTCCTTGTATTTGTCAAAAAATTCTCTATCATTGTCCAAGTCCTTGTGCAGCTCGTTGGATAATTTCGAATGAGCGAGCTGGACATTGCTTTCAACAGTGTGTAAGGCACTTTCTGCAGCTGAGAAGATGAAGTTGGCCAATGCAGCAGAGCGATTGTTGATCCTTAGATGAATAAGCTCGCTGATTTGTTCTGATGTCATTTGGGGTCCAAGTGTGGCAGATAGTAAGTCCTCCAGACTGTGTTGTTAGAATCCATCTGGTGCAGTGCCTTTGTGTGAAAATTTCTTCGATTTGTTCGGCAACAGCTTCAACATCAG
>JAPKLX010001312.1:0-23000 GCA_026898415.1 Leonotis leonurus | reverse complement strand
GTTGGTGTTTCGACAACACATATTTTACAGTTGAGATACACTTTCAGGAATCCCTTGAAATATTTAGACCTCAAATTCAGAGTCAAGATTTATTCAATTTAGAATAATCAAGATATTAATTAGTTGTTTCAATCATTGCACACCCTACACAAATTTCCAAAAATAATTCAAAATATTTAGGATGTGACTATAAATCAGAGCTTTGACTAATAATGAAGATTAGATAATCATAACCCTAGAATTTTAATTAAAGCAATAATCACTTCAATATTCTTAATTTTTAAACCTAATTATCACTTTAAATTATTATTTTTACTTCATAATTATAATTAATGTGCCTAGCTCAAAACTCTATAATTTATTCAAAATCAAGGATATATCATTCTCTTTTGTTTTCTCTCTTGTTATATATATATATATATATATATATATTCACTTTTCTTTTTATATACTTATCTTAATTTGTTGAACAAAATGAGAAGAAAGGTTGAAGAAGTCCAACCCTCATTTCCATGTGAATAGAAAGTCAAGTACAAGAGAGTTGGTGAAGCTATAAGCATGGAGTAGAAAATTAATACCCAACATATATATTTCTGAAAGAGAGTAAAAAGCAAAATCACTTTGTCCAACTTTTGCATTCATTGAATGCATTGGATAACAAGGTATGGCATTGACTAGAACAAGAAAATTGCAACATAATCATAATAACAAATAAGTGTATATAACTTGTTTTCACTTTTTCAGTATATCTTTCACATGCCTTGATTTGAAATCACAGTTCACAAAATTGTCTGCACCACTAATTAGGTCAAATAAGGAAATAAATCAAACCTAACTTAAGATATATATATATATATATATATAGTGTTTATGAAGAAAAGGGCTATTGAAACTTATGTAAATCATGAATATTAATTAATGTGATGGATTGGGTTCATCAAGCTTTGAGAAATTTAAAGAGGTTTTCACTTTGTACTTCAAAGATCTGTGCATATCTAATCAATTTCATATACGTATTATCATATGAGATTAATCATCTTTATATATAAAATCTAATAAAAGAAAAGGAATTAATCTTATCAGAAACCATTTTCTTGAATCTGCAGAAGCATGCGGTTCATCTAAACATCCAAGAAATAAGAACAACTTAAAGCTAAAGATGGAATAAACTACACAACAAAACCCTAATTTCCTCAAGCAAAAAACACACACACACACATATATATATATATATATAAGAAGCATATATATATAAGCATTAACTCAATCTTATATATATATATAGATCTGTAAGCAGAAACTTATTCGAGATCTACATCTGATCCCATTGTTCTAAGACAAACCCAGTATCTCAAAAAAGCCACAAAACCACAACAGGAATGTGAAACAAAGAAACACACAAACCACACACTAACCCTACCTTTGCTAGAAAAGGCAAGAAACCCTTAATTTCCTCAAAATAAGTAGAGAAAAAGTTACAATATTGTTGATCTAGTGAGAGATCGAAATCGGACCGTGATGCTCAATTCCCCCATGAAGAAAGAGAATTCGATGCTTTCAGAGAGTAGTGGGAGGTAGCTGCTTTTTCATGGCGAAAACGAAGGCACGAGGGAAGTGGTAATGATAATGGTGATAACCCTCCTCTTCTTTTTCCTCGTCGTCATCATTAAAAACAGCTGACACAAGACCATTTGTATTTGACTGTGTTTCTTCGGAGATAATGATGAAGGGTTTGATTTCTATGCAGAGTTATTGCGGGAGCAATCATGGCGGTTTTGGAGGGGGGTGAGGGGGTGGTTGAGGGGGGGAGCATGATATATTGATATGGTATATGTGTAATGATGATTGCTTGTGGCCTGAATTGAGATATAAAGAGATGTAGTAAAAAAAGAAAGAAGTTTTCTATGTGGGTTTTCGTGCTGTCTTTTTCTCAATGCGTTTATTCGGGTCAACCGGGTTGGATAGTTTATTCAAATATTTCGAATACCTAATTACTTAATTATGAAAATTATATATTTTAATTATTCGTGTATATGAAATTACCAAATAAAATTATCAGATATTTTTCAAGTATTTCTGATTATTGTAAAGTATTTTGATTCTAAATAAACGAATAATTTATATTCATTTTCATTTCTCATGTATATTTTTTTTTGTAAATTTAATAATATATATTCAAATTTTGAGTAACAAATCAAAACATATTTCAAAAACTCGAAATTTCTATATTAGGAAACACAAACTCAATCGAGTATCGAGTATTTTTCAAATATTCATATCGCGATACCCTAAAAATCTTTAGATAGCCCTACTTTTTTTTCAATTTTTAAAATAATTTTTCAAGAGAGATGAAAATGTTAGTACCATTGAAATTGAAGAAACTGAGAGGAGCCCTTTTAGGTTTTTTTTCATTAGAATAATAGTGCTTAATGCTTTGTGTTGGCATCATTGCAAAACCTGCTACTTCTTTGGTAAAGTTTTATTTTTCTTCAAAAAGAAAGGCTTTCCTTTTGTTTTTCTGAATTTTTTGTTTGTGAATTGGAGGTTGAAGTGGTGATAATATTCATGTTAGTTGCTTGGTTTTCGAGTTCGTGAAAATTTAATCACCTTTTCAACTTTATGGGCTCTACCTTTAATGCATGTTCTCATCTGTAATTAGAACTAATATAATTAAATAATGTAATTAACAACTATTAACAAAATTGTTGGGAGCGTAGGACCCTCGGTAATGTACCGCTAAATACGGTCATAAAGAATTCAACGCAGAATTTAAGATACGGTCATAAAGAATTCAACGCAGAATTTAAGATACAGTCATAAAGAATTCAACACAGAATTTAAGAAAGTAAAATGTTGTGTTTTAATAAATGAGAGTGATGTATTGTAAAGGTAAAACTTTTTTCTTTTTAGAAAAGTGACCACTTTTAATAAGACGTTCCAATAAGGAAACATGACCCCATTTAGCGAGACGGGAGAGTACTTTTGTTAGAAGCATTGAACAAAATAAGATGGATATATATATATTATACATTTGAAAAAACTAGTTTAATTTGAACCATATGCAGCTAAGGAACAAAGAAATATTGATAAATCATATGAATATCCATAATTAATTTTTTAAAATCATATTAAAATATGCAGAGGTGAAAATAGGAGTGAAAAACTTGCCTCACACAGCCTAAGTAAAGCATTCAATATTTCAATCAAAAGTACACTGTACAAATACCTTTCAAGCCCAGATTCTGCTTTATGCATCTCACATGGGGGCTTTCACTTCCTCACACACACACAGAGTAAGAATAATGCTCTGTAGATATTCCTTGACTATCAGAAAGAATATGAAAAGAACAATAAATTACAAAAGGCTAACAATGTTGACCAATTCTCAGATTTTCTCCTGACTCATTCTGTAAAAGGTTTCTTGCATAGCATGTTTGATGAACAAGTTCAGAACTATTCCAAATGGATATTCTTTCTAACCAAGAATAGGAGAGAATCAGAGAGATCGAACGAACAGACCCGTTTCTCGATAACAAAGATTGGATGGGAAGTGTTCGATTTGTTAGCTCGTTGTTACCTGATGAGAGTGGAGTGATGTCTTTGCCTTTAAAAGGAACGAACGTCTCCAGAGTTGTTAGTTGTTGTTTCTGCGAGTGCCGTCTGTGGTGAAGATGTGAAACCACATTCGAGTCTCATTGCTGACATGAGCTCGGGAGATATAAGTGGGCGAGCCTTTAACTCCCCACTGGCTTTATCGGGTTCACGTTGGGGTTCATGGTCTATTCCTGATCCCCAGCCTCTGTAGAGTATCACTTTGCTAGGTTCGTGAGAAACAAGGATAGCACCCGTTGCTTGCTGGAAGGACGAGAGGAGGGGGTAATTCATTAGTTCGTGATCTAAATCAAATTACGAACTTAGTATAGCCCAAGATACAGACCTGTAGATTGTAAATCACCTCCCTGGCAGAAGTCCCCTTGGCTCTGCCTTTGATACTCACTATGGCTAGAGGATGCTTTTGGAAGTGCTCCTTGATCGATTTTGCTACTCCGGTGATGACGTTGCTCTTGCCTGACATAAATGGTAAAATGTAAATTACTAAGTTGCAAGGAAGCTGGTATCTATGGTTTAGAAGTTAGAAATTTTGATTTCTGGTTCAAGAAAATTTTACAAATGAACCAGGCATAACAATTGATGCTACTTCAGTCTCTTGCACGATTTATACTTGACCATTTATAGCTTTAGTTTTCAAGCAGCAGGACAGTTTAGCATACATCAACGGATTGACTAGAGAAACTAAATGATTGACTAGAGAAACTAAATTATAGTAGTTACACGAGCACGATAGAGTAATAGATATGCAGCATGAATAAAAACTGAGAGAAGAATTACCAACAGCAAGTAATGGTGCTCTTTTTATCTTGAGGGCCTGCCTCCTTAGAAGAAGTCTCTCTTTGTTCGAAAGCTGGAGAGGCCTAGAAGGTACTGACGACGGTGGCCTCTGGGTGACAGTTTTCTGAGCTGTGGTTCTGAGATCAGCACTCCTTTTACCGCCAGTGTTATATCTCCCGCCTTCACTACGAGACTGGACGTAACTGGTGGTTGAGGTGTGTGTTCTCTCTTGTGGCTAAATTGTCACGTCAAGTTAGAAATTATGTAGGAAAACGTTTACTCATATAACAAAAACAAAAACGTAGTGCTTTTAGAATTTACCCTTCCAATATTTCCAGTTTGCTGCTTCACAAAACCAGTGGTTCCCTCAGGTAATGCTTTGTTATCAAGCTCCACTTCTACTTTCTCGAACAAATACTTACCCTTCGTTGCGGGTCCTGCAGAGTCATCTCCTGGTAACCTCTGGTAACTAAAATCGAAAGTCTCTTTTTTAGAGGGGACGTGGTTCTCTGGGTCTGTGAAAGTTGCATCTACTCCACCACTTTCCTCAGCCTTTAACAATTGTTTGCAAAAGGAAGAGGAAGTGAGCTTTGTGAAGTATGTTCCATTCAAGAGAATGGAACCACAGAAATCTTGAAGAATGCATACATTGTCATTTGCATTAATAGCAATAGAGCCTATTTGCTGCAATTTAAGCTGTAAAGGGAAGGCCGGAAGGGGGAGGCAGAAGCATGGAGACCAAGAAGTAGATTCTACATGTAATAAGTACAGAAAACGATGGATTCCAAGCCGTTTATAAAGCAGATTAAAGCAAATAGAAGCAAAGCTTGAAGATGATTTGCATATCATCAATGGGTATTGAGAAGGATAACTCAATCCTCGTTGCAGACCCGTCGGACTAAAAAACAAAGGGATAAGAAATATATCGGTTGAAGTTAATTCAACTTTACCTCATCCTCGGAATCTTCAAAGCTAGACTGGTAATCACTGCCGGAGTAGCTATCTGAGAATTGGTCATCATCGTAGCTATGTTCATTATTCTCCTGGTCAACCTGGATGACAGTAATTTACATACAAAATTAAATGGGGCGATTCGCAAAACAAATGGAAGGCGAGCACCCTGAAAGCATAAAACATAACTTACACTTTCAGGTTTCAAATCTTCTGTCACCTGCATGTCATTTATACCTGCATCTTTGTCCTGCCAAATATAGCTTAGAAATAACTATCATATTAAATAGATTAATTGGTAAAAATAAGTAGATATGGAGGGAACATACCACTGAGAGCTTCAATGCATCAATATGCCTGTTGAGCTTCAAAACATGTAATTTCAAGGACTGCATTGGGCAGAAATGATGTATGAGACTATGGCGAAGATCACTTGCTTGAGCTTTCAAGAGAGGATAGGGAGAATAGAACTATACCTTACGGCGTTGCGCCTCTAATGAACGTTTCATTGCTTCCCTTTTGCTCAGAAGTGACCGAGGCCTCAATGAAGCAGGGCGTTTATAGTTTTTTCCACGATATACAATGATGGCATAACCTTTACTCACTGGCTCAACGGCTACTAATATTCCACCACTTTCAGCTTCTAATGTACGAGCTACTTCATGAACCTCTTCAATGCTCCTTTTTCCGATACATACCTTAACCAGCTCCCTGTATTTCCAGTGGAGATGCATATTCTCTACTGTTCCATCAAATACTCCTCTTCTTCCTGAAATATAAAGAGAAATAGTTAGAAGATAATATTAACTCGAATATAGAAATGGTTAACATATGCTTACAAACTAATTCTCTGAAAAGGCTCCTACAGAGTAAGTAAACACTCACCTAATAGTAGGAAAGGTTTCATCCTCAAACCCACTTTTCTGAGCATAAACCTTTCTTCTTCAGTTATACCCTCTTTATCTAGTGGAGGTGGCTGAAGAGTCTGTTCTTCCTCTAACTCTGCTAAAAGCTTCTCCGCCCAGGCTTTTTTGGCTAAGGCCTTCAACCGATTAAAAGACAACGTCACACAAGCAACAAAAAGCTGGTGGAAAATTTAGATGACTACATGCATTGATCAATGCCTACCATGGACAACTTTGCGCTTTTTCTCTCCATTGCTACCTCTGCAGATCTCGTCTTCCTCATTTGAGAGCGCTCCTGCAATATTTGGTCGATTTCTTCATCTGGTTCAGCATCACCACCATGTTCATTAACAGTACTTTTACTCCCCTCTTCATTCCCAGTTGATAAGTTGCCTGTCCTGGCTCTTGAGACATACAATCCATGTTTCCTACGTTTTTCAATGGCTGACGAGACCGCAGCAGGCAAGAAATCCTTTCCTCGGTAGATAACAATGAATTCTCTATCTCTTGAAAGTAAGCTTCCCCCAGTCCACCACTGCAAGAGTTTATATTATAGTGCATAATGTCTGACAGATTTTAAGCAATCACCTCAAGAAAAAAAAGAAAGAAGAACACGGTCTACGCGAATTCTGTCAACACCAGAAATCCTGAAGACTTAACCATGAAAAATAAAATGGCAGACATGTACAGTAGTAATCAGACAGTAAAACACACCTTTATTTCTTCTGCAATCAATTCACTGTTTGTGTTCTGAACTCCTCTTTTGATGGCAATTTTTGCAATTTCACATTTCTCCCAGAGTTTAAGGATGGCAGCAGCTAAACCTTGAAGTTTCCTATTTCTCCCTGAGGAACAAGCGATCAAAGAAGGTGTAAAGCAGCTAGTAGAAAAATCAGAATAGCAGTGTTCTTAATATATACTTCTTACTTCGAACGAATTTGAGTAACTATATACCTGACCGGATTTCAGGTCAAATGATTAAACCCAAGAACACCAGTTATAGGATAGAAGAAGAAAATTTTCTGAACTAATGCAAAATGGCATGATAAAGATGGATCAAGCCCTATAGTGTCAGTAGAGTAAGTGTATCTAGGGGGAGAAATAAATGACTAACCCACAGCAAAATGGCAAGGCAAAGGCCGGCTGAGTCTACGTAATGTAGTCATTTCATCATTTGTCAACTTTGGTTTAACTCCGTATGGAAGTAGACGGAAAGGTCTCCTGTAACCAGGAACTACTGCTGGCAAAAGATCGGCATCAACAGGCAAAGGATCACAACCCCACCAATCAGTGAATCGTGGACCAAGTCCTTCTAGTAACGCATCAGCTTCCTTGGCCATCTGTGCCTCCCCCGGAAGTTGGAAGCGAACTCTATGTGGCAAACCCACTCCATGTAGTAGGGCTCGATTGGAGATTTGTGCATCATTCAGTCCAGAAGAAGCCGGAGCACTAGCGACTGGTGACTGTATACCCCTAGTCCCAAGTATTCTCCGATCGTCACCAATATCAGAAGCGTCTTCAACAGAAGAGTCACTGGACAATCTATCAGTTACAAAATATGGATACTTGTACTCAGTTCCTCTGTACAAGATTATATTACTCCCAGATCGCCAAACAACCAGACCACCGGTTTTTTTCTGAAAAATATCCCATATAATTTGCATCAAATACACACACACATATATATGTTACAATGAGGCGGGCTACCAAATGAATAATTTGCATACAAAGGCAAGCATTCTTCATAACAAGGTAGCTCAATAACAAGTAGAGTAAGGAAAGTGATAATCTTGAAATAACATCACACCTCAATTATGAAGTATTCGGATAACTACATATATTTTCTTAAAATCTTTTCTTGAGATACTTTATTATTAATGAAAGGAACTATCTGCACTCATTTTGAACTATGTCATGCTCTAGAGCTCTAAATCTTCCTTATCCACAAAAAAGCAAAGCTATTTTGATAGGAATCGATTTGAGAAACAAAGGCACATCACTTCCAAATGCTAAGCATACTGTACGACTAACTCAAGATTCAAGTAATACTAAGTTCTACGCAAATCCAAACCTCCAATAACTCATGAGTCCTCTTCATGTTGAGCCTGCACAAGTCCTCGCACGCGATCTTCACCACCTCTGTGCGCCTCCACCGTTCATGAATCCCATTCACAATCCCTTCTGTAATCCCAGCTTTCCCTACCTTCAGCTTCTTCCTCAATGCAATTCCAATAGTCCTCAGCCTCCTCAGCTCCTCTGCCGGCAACGTGAGTTCCGCCAAACTCGGCGTACTCTCCCTCTTTCCCTCCGGGCCCTCCGCACGTTTCCTAATCCTCTCCCTCTCCTGCGCCTGCAAAACCCCTCGCCTCAGCTTATGAAACCTCTTTATCGCATTCCCCGCCCCGGGCTCAGGAACCGGGTTCTCGGGCGTGCTCCAGCTCGGGTCCAGTGTGTGACCGACCCGGTACTTTGGCAAACGCTCCGGCAACGGCACGAAAATCTCTCCCGGAGAATTCGCGCCTGAGATTGAGGGTTCTTCTGGAGCACCGCTGCTGCTTTCGTCCACGTATCCGAGGCTGCGGAGCTTCTCTGCTATTCTCTGAATGGCTGATTGCGGTAGAGTTTGAGTCTCCGCTACGCCGCCACCGCCGCCGCCGCGGGCGGCGCAAACGTATACTCGCCGGCGAAAGGATTTGAGCGGGAAATTTGTGTAATTACATACTGTGAATTGGAGCGAGGATTGTGAGAGGGTTTTGGAAGTAGGGAGAAAGGAAAAATGGCGATTGCAATTGCAAAGCGGAACCAACATTTTTCAGTCAGCTTCTTCTTCTTCTTCCTATACTCATCAGTAGCATCTTTAGATAAATTCCATTATCAGTTAACTGCTTTTTCTTAAGTTATTTGCATTTTAGTCCTCCAAGCTTCTTGCACTTCTAAAAGGACCACATTAAATATATTAAACAAATATTGGCCCAACTCTATTAATTTTGGGATGGGCCTAATTTCGAATAAGACTCATTTTAGCTCAACTATATAAAAAGAGTGTAGGTTTCACTATTTCAAAAGAAAATATTAAATTCGAAAAAATAAAATAAAAGTTAAAAATAATTATTTACAAAGTAAAATATTATCTAATCCGAATTATTCTACCTCTTAAAAAACCTACAAAATAGTATAAATGCTAGCAAGCTCACACCGCTCATAAGTGCCAAAAACCAATAATATTTATCGAGTCGAGCTTGAGCCATATCGTCTGAGAACCAATTCCCTCGACCGTCTTGGGCGCTCGTCAAGCGCTCGATCATCGATATCAAAATAGCGCTCGCAAAGCTCCCTACACCGAACACGCTCGTGTAGAGCGCGATCCCCATGGTCCTCATACTCGGAGGAACCTCCGAGTAGAAAAACTCTTGCATCCCGACCACGGTGAATACGTCGGAGATCCCGAGAAGTATGTATTGAGGCAAGAGCCAAAATATACTAAAGGGGACCTCATGTGACGAATCTCGGCCCTTGGGACATATTTGCAACCGTTTTCTCTCCGTCAAGGCCGCAATCACCATGGCTATAACCGAAAGGAACATCCCGATCCCCATTCTCTCCATCACGGACACTCCCTTTTCGCTACGCGTGAAAATGCGCGCAAACGGGATGAAGAACTTGTCGTACCAAGGCATGAGGATGATAATGGAGACGGTGATCGAGCTTTGCAATGCGGCCGGTGGGATCTTGAAGCTTTTGCCTATGTTTCTCCTCATTGTCATGCCTTGTTTGGTGAAAAACGTTGCCGGTTGTTGGAAGATCACCGCGAACATCAGCAGCATGGCCCACACGGGTAGTAGGCGCAAGACAACCTTTGCAGCCTCACGGGGCTGCAAAGGTTCGTCACTAGATTGATTAAGATTCGTTTGCACAATGCTCCCGTTGTCGCGATCTTGATTGCATAGCCCGACTTTCTCCTCGAGCCTATAAAGAGAATCCAACGGTCATCGTATATACCGATCTATCAAATGTTCAAATTTGGGGAAATTGTAAAAGGAACATGCATGCAATAAATATTGGAAACAAAACTCCCAACTCAACAACTATACTAACATAGATTCAAGAATTGATTTGTAGTAGAAATTTGCACATCTTGATGAATCAAATATTCGAATACTCACTCGAGCTCAACCGGGGCGTATTGATTCTTCGACAAGCCACTCCCACCTCGGATCAGTTTCGACACGCCTGCTTTCACAGCCCGGAAAGTGGCCTCAAGAAAGCTGTCATCACCAATTTTGTCCTGCTTCTGCATATAGAACCTGCTCCCACACAGAAACATGACAATCGACAAAATCATCGAGAGCGAAGGGATCGCAAACCCTAGCCCCCACCCGAAAGTGTCTTGAATATACGACATGAAAGAGACGCCTAGCAAGCTCCCACAGCAGATGCCAAAGTACCACCATTGGAAGAACAAGCTCTTCTTGTCCGAACTCTGCTTCGTGTCCTCGGTGTTCGTGCAAGGTAATGTATCAAGTGGAGCATCTAGTTGGTCCGCGCCGAACGCTTGTAATGAAGGGTTGTAACCTCCTTGGCCGATCGAGATGAGATACAACGACAAGGAAAGAGATGAGATTGAATGTACTTTGTTGGAAGATGTCCATGGCCATACAACTGCAGTTGATGACAAAGCTAATAGCCCCTAAACAAACACAATGTTGCACAAATGTGGTCAACTACTATTTCATACAATAAGTGGTCTTGAAATTGATCAAGGTTAAGATCTAAGACACCACAAACACTTATAATTGTTGCCAACTTTTACTAGGTGAAAGAATAGTCTTGTACACACAATTACATACACTAGAGTGTTATCAAGTACTTTTCATGTATACAAGGGGAACCTAATCTTGACAAGAACAATATAATAATAGGAAGATCATAATCAAGATTAAGACATATAAACACTAAATGACAGATTGGGTTTCTGCATCACCACTTTTACTAGGTGAAAGAATTGTCTTTTTGCACACACTTAACTTAATCTCGAGATGAACAGTGCATCATGCATAGATCAAAACTTATATTAATTAACTATCTCAAAACTCCTATTTTACTAGATGAAAGAACATCTTTTACACACACACTATTTCATACAAGCTAAGTGAACTTAATTAACTCTCAATCTTGATTAAGACTCCATTGCCATACTTTTGTTGCCAACATTGCCATACTATTTCTAATATTTCTGAAAAACTCTCACAGTATTGAACAAAGTAGGCGATCATTAGAGGGAGATAGCCATTCACACACACACAACCACTAATGACACAAAACTCAAGTGGGAGTAAAAATGTGACTAGGGAAACCAAAACCCATGATGCTTCTGCATGTAGATCTTAATCTACCAAGATGGGCCTATCTAGAAGTCTCTAGAATGATGGCAGGAAGTTCAAGAAAGTGCATGGAACTGGACTAACCGCAGCGTAGAGAACCGAAGAGAGCAAGATGGTGGAGTAGCGATCCCAATAGGAATCTGCCAACGTGGAGAGAATGAGAGGAAGCATCGATGTTAAGCCAACCCAATTATTCACAAATTTTGCCGATGAAGAATTACTCATTCCCATTTCATCAGTGAGGTATGTCACCAGATTCGAAGCCACCCCTTTGAATGCAAATCTCTCCATCCCAGAAATTACTGCAGCATTCAAAATAAATCAAGATTTTGGATACTTTCAAGAAAGAGAGAGAGAGAGAGGCACTTACTTATAAGAAGAATACAAGGCTTGTTGAGGGGTTGAGCCATCATAGGAGAGACACGAGTTTACAAACATTAATTTAAGGAAGAAGAAGAAGATGTCGACAAATTTATAGTGTGACAGAAAAAGATTCTATCGAAAATATCAAATAATGGTGAACTCTGTTGATGTGCATGATGATATATATATATAATATATGTATATATGTATATTAGGGATGAGTTGCAGAGATGATTTAGGAAGAAGAAAGAAAGTATTATTTGGAATGGAAGATTTTGTCAGCAAGATTTATTGCCTTTTCATGTTATGTAGTGAACACTAGACAGTCACTATGTGAATATATCCATTTAAATTATTTATTGATAATATCAATCTTAAATGTAATTTGTAATTATTGTTTTTGCATAATTAAATATAAATTAGAAAGACGTGGAGCATGCATTACACGTGCCCTCTCACGCTTATTGTGTGCATGCAAATTACATTCACAAGAAAACCATATTTATTTACCAAATTTATAGATTCACTCATTGCCACCTTTATATAGCTATAATACGTGGACTATCACTTAATTATTTTGGTGAGCCAATTATTAGAATATATATATATATATACACACACACATTTTTAATTTTAATAATTTATCCAAGTTTGAGATATAGATTTTATTTTTATTTTTAGGCCAATGAATTAGAGTAATATCTGGTTAATAATAATTAAATTTCTCTTTTTTTCCCTGTATATGATATATATGATCTTGAAGCATGTGTTATCAAAAGAGGGAGACAAAGATAGTCCAAATTTTACTAATAAAACTTTAATATTGATGGGGACAAATGTTTATAGGTGCATTGACATGATGTCATAAACTAGTAACTTAAAATATATTCTTTAATTTGAAAGTAATAAATAGTGCACTAATCACAACATTATTGTTCACGTTGAGATCGACGTTTTAGTGTTGTGTGGTTTATGTTTGTTTCTTTTTCTTTTTTCTTTTTTTACACCTCTTGTGGTGGATTTTTGACAAGGAAATCACTGATCTCTTTTGAGGAATCAATTATTGAATAAAAAAGGTATGTGACGAATTGAATGATTGCTTATTGATTTTTTCAATTAATTTAAATTTTATTTTGGTATATATGGTGTATATAATGTAATCTATATGTGTGTATACGATGAAGACTGATAGGATAGAGCCCAGCAGCTAGGCCCAAAAGCCCAAAAGCCCATTGGTGTAACCGCCTCTTATTTGCCTATAAATATAGCCTCTAAGGCTAGATCAAAGGACAGACTGTAATTTCTATTTTCAAGCTCTGAAGCATTCATAATAAGAAAGCTCTCTTCTCCCCGTGGACGTAGATCTATTTAAAAGATCGAACCACGTAAATCTTGTGTTATTACTTTCTACTCATCGTACAACTTACCTTGAAAAATTTAAGATCGATCACTGGCGCCGTCTGTGGGAAACGAAGTAAATTTTGTGTCCGATCACTATTTCCGAAGTGAAAACACAATGGTTAGATCCACCCGATCTACTGCCATAGCTGCTGCTGCTAAAGGAAAGCAAAACGAGGTTGAAATACCTCGTAATCCACCTCGTCCATCTACTAACGAAGGGGAGGGACACTATGCTCGGTCTGCCAGGCAGGCCACGAACCGCCGAACTCCCGAAGGGCATGTAGAAGATGTCCTTTCTCACCGAGCTGATGACTCTGTTAGCAGTGGAAGATTGAATCAAAACCATCAAGGGAATGCCACACTTCAACCTCTGCTCGGCCATGCGCTCAAAGCATATCTAGACCTCCACGAGCAAGATTTCCTCAAATTCGCCGAACAGCATCAACAACGAGGTCAGTGCGAAGAGGATAAAGCAGGTCCATCACAGCGACCCCAGGCTTCAGAGCAAATTGCCGATGAGAGAGATGACGAAGTCCCCCGAAGACTGCATAATCGCCGAGGAAATATTGCTTCACCTCGGCGAGGCTCAACATCACCTCGTCAAAACGTCGACCATTACCGACGTGACGAGGAACACCGAAGAGAGAAGACGCCACCTCGTCGAAACGTCGACCATTCTCGGCGTAACGAGGACGACCACCGAGAGGGAAGATTCACTGTTTACAGCAGAATCATTACCCCCTTCACCAACAAAATTCTCTACACACCACTCCCTTCAGCATACAGGGTCCCCCCAATCAAGCCCTATAACGGTTCTTGCGACCCGAGCAACTTTTTGTCGCAATACCAGTATAACATGCTGAACCAGGGACTGGCCGAGGATGTTTACATGTGCAAAGTCTTCCCCGAATTGTTGGTCGACAATGCACGGAAGTGGTTTGACAACCTTCCTCGCAGCAGCATAGGGTCGTACGCCGACCTGCTAGATGCCTTTGAGAGGCGTTTCTTCCAGAAAGCCGAAGCCAAAATGAGTTCGGCTCAACTCCTCACCTTAAAACAAGGACAGGGAGAGTCTATTAGCGACTTCCTAGCTCGGTTCTACAACGAGAGCCTCAAGGTTGATCGCCTCTCCGACGATGTCCTCATTTCGGCGTTTCAAAACGCCATTCACTCCGGCACACTTTTCAGGGAGCTCGTGAAAGAGCGCCCCCAAACCTCCAAACAGCTGTGGAGGATTGTTGATGCATTTGCCGAAGCGGATGAGGCAGACAGGAAGAAACGAGCCTCTGACCGACCTGAAGGTCAGGATAAAAAGAGAAGAGAAGAACGAGCTGATCAAGGGCAGCATCGACGAGGAGCTCTTGAGAGAATCCAACGAGGTCCATTAGCATCTCGCCTCGGACCTCGGCCTAACCAGGAACCAGATCGGTTCGCTCCGCTAAATAGATCTCGAGCGGAGATTTACGAGCTTCATGCAAACTTGTTCCAGAGACCTCCACCACTGTCCCGAACTGGATCAAGCAGACGATCACAGGATAAATACTGCGAGTTCCATGGCGGCCACGGCCATGACACCGAGGAGTGTCGCAATCTTGCCTCGGAAATCGACCGCCTAACACAAGATGGCACTCTAGGAGGATACCGAGGTCAAAATCAACCGGATACTCAACCTCGGAGCAGAAACAAACGAAGAAGGAATAGGGGAGAAAATTGCAAACCCCAGGATAAGAAGACAAGACATGATGACGAAGACGATGATGAGAATCAACCTCAGTATGATGGAATCATCGCCGCCATCATCGGAGTGCCCCAAGATTCAACAAGGTCTTCGCTGAAGGCCGAAGCTCGAAATCGACCCTCGGAGGAGCCTTCACACAAAAGGTTCAAAAAGGACGAGGTCGTTATTTTCTCTGATGACGACCCTGTTCCTCA
Source organism: Leonotis leonurus (assembly GCA_026898415.1). NCBI lineage: Eukaryota > Viridiplantae > Streptophyta > Magnoliopsida > Lamiales > Lamiaceae > Leonotis > Leonotis leonurus. The sequence goes on along the minus strand of JAPKLX010001312.1, from coordinate 7,678 downwards.
TGCCTCGCCTCATCAAGATGCCACTATTATCGAAGCCGTGGTGGCTAACAAATTGGTACACCGAGTCTTTGTTGATAGTGGAGCCTCGGTCAGCGTACTCTTCAAAGGTTGCTTCGGCAAACTTGACATCGAAGAAGCGCGCTTAAAACCAGCACCCATTCCATTGAAGAATTTCACACAAGGGGAGACCTCAACAGATGGAACGATCCCACTCCCCGTGACGGTAGGACGAAGTCCATTATCCACTACAAAGATAATCCACTTCTTCGTCGTCAAAGCCAACTCTCCCTACAACATTATATTAGGCAGAGATTGGCTGATAGCGACAAGAGCAGTATGCTCGGCCTACCATTTGATGATCAAAATACCTTCAAAGAATGGAGTTATCACACTTCGGGGAAATCAAACACAGGCCAAGGAGTGCATGCAGGTCGCACTCCGAGGTTCTGGTGTACAACATCCCCAAGCATAGCAATTACTGAACCCCGGCGCGCCGAAGTCAACCTCGTCTGCTGCAGAACCTCTAGAAGACGTCGTACTCTATGAAAACGACGTGTCCAAGGTCGTCAAGGTCGGTTTCGTCGGGGGTGCCGAACTCCGAGGTCAAGTTATTCAACTACTTCGGGAGTTTAGAGACATTTTTGCCTGGTCTCCCTTAGACATGACCGGGGTATCACCAGATATTATAACTCACCACCTCAACATCGACCCCGAGGTGAAACCAGTTCGGCAAAAGCAACGAGCCTTCGCTGCCGAGAGAAACCAGGTGATACGCGACGAGGTACGCCAACTACAACGAGCCGATATTCTATTCGAAGTGAAATATCCGACGTGGTTGGCCAACCCCGTGATGGTGAAGAAGCAAGTAGGAGGATGGCGCATGTGTGTTGATTATACCGATCTCAATAAACACTGCCCTAAAGATTGTTATCCCCTCCCCAACATTGACAAAAAAGTGGAGGCCCTTGTCGGTCACGAGGTGTTCAGCTTTCTCGACCTGTATAAAGGCTACCATCAAGTCCTTATGAATACCGAGGACGCTCCGAAGACAGCCTTTGTTACAGACTTCGGCATTTTCGCTTATAAGAAGATGCCCTTTGGACTCAAAAATGCTGGAGCAACATATCAAAGAATGGTTGACAAAATATTTGAACTTCACATCGGTCAGATTGTTGAAGTATATGTCGACGACATTGTTGTCAAAAGCAAAAAAGTCAACACTACCTTAAACAACCTCCAGGTCGTCTTCAAACTGCTCCGCGAGGTGAACCTGAAGTTAAACCCAGGAAAATGTACTTTCATGGTCCAGTCCGGAAAATTCCTAGGGTGTTGGGTTTCCCGCGAAGGATTAAAAGCTAATCCAGCAAAAGTTAAAGTCGTCCAGGAGATGCAAGCGCCGAAGTCAATACACGATGTACATCGGTTGACGGGCTGCTTGGCTGCGTTAAGCAGATTCCTATCTAAAGCAGCCGAGAAGCAACTCCCATTCTTCAAAGTCTTAAAAAAGGCCCCGAACTTCGAGTGGAATGACGAGCACAAGTCAGCCTTCGAGAGTTTGAAGAAGTACCTCGACAACTTGCCCACTTTGTCCGTCCCAAACAAAGACGAGGTACTTTCTCTATACCTCGCCGCTTCGGACGAATCAATAAGTGCAGTCTTAGTTCGAGAAGGACCTCGGCAATTACCTATATACTTCATAAGCCGAGCTCTAAAAGGGCCAGAAACGAGGTACCAACCTCTGGAGAAGGTCGCACTTGCCCTAGTAAATGCTGCAAGACGACTTCGACCATATTTTCATGCTCACCCGATACAAGTATTAACCGACCTACCACTTCGGCAAGTGCTTACGAAGCCTGAAGCTTCGGGGCGAATCGCCAAGTGGGCGGTCGAACTTGGCGAGCACACAATCTCCTTTACACCTCGGCAAGCTATCAAGGGGCAAGCGCTGGCAGATTTCTTGGTAGAAACAGTATTCACCGAGCCTCCGAAGCCTACCAAACCTGCCGAGGAGAATATTGAAGAGAAAATGCCGAAGACACCCCCCATAGATTGTTGGAAAGTCTATGTCGATGGAGCGTCGGGCAAAAAGGGAAGCGGAGCTGGAGTTTTATTCGTCAGTTCGGAAGGGAAACAAATCCCTTATGCTTTACGGTTAAGCTTCCCAACCACCAATAACGAAGTGGAGTACGAAGCCCTAATAGCTGGACTTCGCCTCGCGCAAAACCTTCAGATACAGGCCATCCAAGTCTACAGTGACTCCCAGGTCATAGTGAGCCACGTCCTCGGAAAATATGAAGCACGAGATGAAAGGATGAAGAAGTATCTCCACAAGGTTAGAACTTTACAAGAAAGCTTCTCATACTTCGAATTGATACGAATCCCGAGAGATGAAAACGACCGAGCTGATGCATTAAGCAAGCTCGCGTCGTCATCCACAGCCTCTCCGGTAGAAGAAGTCACGACCCGAAGTATAGACGAAGCCGAAGTGAACGCAATAATCGATGACGAGCCGAGCTGGATGACACCACTTCAGGATTATTTAGAAAGAAGCGAACTCCCTGATGATAAAATTGAAGCTCGGAAGCTTCAGAACAAATCAGTCAAATATGTCCTAGATCGGGGAGTATTGTACAGAAAATCCTATCTTCAACCTCTTCTAAGGTGTGCAGGACCCAATCAGGCGGACTACATCTTACGCGAAGTGCATGAAGGATCCTGTGGCAGTCATGTCGGAGCTCGGGCTTTAACCAGAAAGATTATGAGATGGGGATACTACTGGCCGACCATGCTACAAGACGCAGTCGACCTCGTCAAAAGATGTCCGAAGTGCCAAATTCATGCAACAATAACGAGGGTACCTCAAACCGAGCTGACCACCATGCAAAGCCCCTGGCCCTTCATGCAATGGGGAATAGACATCGTCGGTCCCTTTGAGCAAGCCCCCGGCCAACTACGATTCCTAATAGTCGCCATCGACTATTTTACGAAGTGGGTAGAGGCCGAGCCTCTTGCAAAAATTACGAGCAAAAAGGCCCTCAACTTCGTTTGGAGGAGTATAGTTTGTCGCTTCGGTATACCTCACATCCTCGTCTCGGATAATGGGACTCAATTCACGGATAAGGCATTCAAGGAATGGTGTGACGAGCTCAATATCCAGCAAAAATTCACCTCGGTAGCGCACCCTCAGGCGAATGGTCAGACTGAAGTCACAAACCGGACAATAGTCAAAGGTTTAAAGACTCGTCTCGACAAAGCCAAAGGAGATTGGGCTGAAAACTTACCCCAAGTCCTATGGTCCTACCGAACTACACCTCGGACATCCAATGGAGAAACACCATACAGCCTCGTCTATGGAACCGAGGCAGTAATCCCAGTGGAGATCGGTTTGCCGAGCCCCCGAACTATAAACTTCACAACCGACACCAATGAAGAAGGCCTCCGAACTAATTTGGACTTGTTGGAGGAAAAACGAGAACAAGCCTATATACAAGAAGCTCGGTACAAACAACAAGTAGCTCGGTATTACAACAATCGAGTGAAACATCGACAGTTTCAAATAGGCGACCTCGTTCTCAGGAATAATGAAGTTAGCAAGTCGGAGAAGCTCGGTAAACTTGAAGCCACCTGGGAAGGTCCGTATCAAATCCAAGATGTCCTCGGCAAAGGCTCATACAAGCTCGTCCACTTATCTGGGGAGCCAATACCCCGAACTTGGCATATTTCTCATTTAAAGAAATATTATTTGTAATTTATGTAGTTTGGATTTTATTAAGTTCTTTTGTAAAGCATTTTTGTATACATGCTGCGTTAGAATCAAGTCAAGCTAAAACTCCAAATTGAAAGTAGCAGTCAACCGCGCGAGGAGACCACTCCTATCGATTACATCGACAAACAAGGGACTTCAAAGCCAAAATTTCGACTTCAAACGAAGTGGCGAAGTCAAGCGCGCGTGAGGAGACCACTTGATTAAATCGACAAACAAGGAACTTGAAAGCCCAAACTTCGTTCCTAAACGAAGTGGCTACCCAAAGTCTCAAAACTTCGCCTTCAACCACCTGAAGTCTCCAAACTTCGCCTTCAGGCGAAGTAAAACTTCGGTGTCGAACGAAGCTATTACGAAGTACGAGCCGGTCATCCCAATTCGAAGCAAACTTGATTACACAAATTGAGTGGAGCTTTAGAAAAGTAATGACAAGGGAAAATTGTATTTTATTTTATTTTCATAAAGTACATATTACAATCAGCTTGGAGGATCTGAGCCCGGAGACCTACCACTATAACTAAGGTACTTCTCCACAAAGCCCAGACCTGAGCTAGAGCTGGCGCCGCCATGACCGAGCACCGAATCCAAAAAGGCCATCCCCTCACCACGGCCAAAACCACCTCGGCCTCGACCTGAAGGTGCAGATCGACCTCGGCTTTGAGGCACAGCTCGACCTCGGCTTGAAGGCATGGCTCGACCTCGACCGCCTGAAGCACGCCGCCCTCCACATCGAGACATGATGGCAAGAGTCTCTTCTCGAGTTCGACCCAAAGTGAGGGGGGCGCCAGCCGAACTTCTTTCCAACTGACCCGAAGAGGAAGCCTCGAGTGAAGTCTTCTTAGACTCGATCCACCTCTTCAGCTTCGGGTTCCTCTTTTGAATAACTTTATACATGGATCCAAGCTTGAGGAGCGCCTCTTCCTGCTCGCGAACTTGCCAGGAGTCATCGCCGTACCTTTCTCGGTACTCCCTCGCTCGAGCTCGGACCTCCTTTATTTGCGTAGAGACCTCGTATATAGTCAGGCCACCGCTTCTATGTATACGGTCCTCGTATTCTTCATGCTCCTCGCCTATGGCCTTAAAAGTCTGCAAATCGTCCTTGACATTCTTGAACTTATCTTCAAGCTCCAGAAACTTCGCGTGCTCTTCGTCAAGCTTCTCTTGTGCCAACCTAAGCTTCGCCTCGAGTTCGGTCTCGATGTTGGTAGCTCGGCTTTTCCAACACGCGACCTCGACCTCGGCAGCCTCGGCAGCACGACGAAGATCGTTTATTTGTTGTTCAAAATGCGAAGTATTGGAGAAGTCGAAGGCAGACTACAAAAGCAAAAGAAGTAAGCAGTTCAGCAAGAGGCACAACTCAAGAAAAAGTATCTTATATACATGTGGAAAAAGCGCCGCCCTAGCGGCGACGTGATACAAACTAAAAAGAAAAAAAGAAAAAAACTAACTATCGTCAACCTCGGGCTCCTCAGCGCCGCCCCCACCGCCTTCCTCCTCGGCCTCGGCAGGCGGCCTCCTCGCCAGATCGGCGATAACAGCTTCGAGACTGTCGTCCCGATCCGCAGGGCAGCGACGAACCGCCTGCTCGGAGAGCGGAGCCCTCTCCCGCGCCAACCTTTCGACCACCGGGATCACCGCGGTGTGTTCCACGAGTACTTCGGCGTACTCCCGCAGCATCTCTTCCTTTGACATCACCTCATACCCATACTTGACTTTGTCAAGCTCGGGGTAATCCTTGGCGACACGGTCGAGCGCTGCCGAAGTAATCGGCGTACTCATGGCGCTCACCAGATGCGCCGCCACTGTGCCGAAATATTTGGAGCGGAAGATCCGCTCGGCGAGAGCCCGAAACACTCCGCCTTGCTCCGCCGCCATCCGCGCCACCCTCTCCTTCTCCTCGGCAAGCTCCTCCCTCAGCCTTGCCGCCTCGGCCTCCGCCGCCGTCGCCTTCCTCTCCGCCGCGAGCAGCTCGACCAAAGTTCTGGCCTCCTGCTCCTCCGCCCTTGCCGCCTCGGCCTTCGCTCCCTCGAGCTCGGCTTTTAAGGCACGGAACTGCTCGACTCCACCGAGGATGAAGCTCGAGAGGGCACTTAGCCCGTCCAGTGCCACATTGGCCTCCTGCACGGAATATATTAGTACAAAACAAGAAAAAGAATAGAAGTAAAGACTAAAACTTCTTCCACTCACCTCGGGGAACGGGGCCCTGTACGCTTCTCCCGACCCGGATGCCCGAGCATCCGGGCCTCTCGCCTCTTCCCTCCGAGGCTCCTCCAGGTCGATTACGGGTGGAGTCACCTCAGTCTCCACCCTCTCCGCCCTCTCCCGGCGCGGCGTCTCCTCAGCGACCGAGGTGACCCTCGGCCTCTTCTTCTTCTTCCTCAGCTCTGCTTGGAGAACCTCGGGATCCACTGCAGAAGAAAAGCAAAGCATTAAAGTCCAGTTCAGATAAACGAAGTCAAAGTGCTAGTTCGGATAACGAAGACAAACTACACTACGGAGCCTCACCCGGATCCACGTCGGCCAGGGCGTCACATGGGCTCAGCCCAAGACTCGACAGCTCCTCCTCGGCGTAAGTCCTTTTGACGGCGCCGAGGTCCATCAAGCTCGTCTCGAGCTCGCCGACGGGATCCACCCTCAGTTGAGGGCCGAACTTGGCCACCGACCAGCCATAGAGGGGCACACCTTCAGCTCGGCAGAAGAAAAATTTCTTCTGCCAATTCGACACCTTGGACGGGGTGACCAACTTAAATTTATTTACTGGTGAAAGGTAAACCCACCCAGTTGGCCCCCGCTTCACTCTAAAAAAACGGAGTAAAGACTCCAGTGACATCGGCCCACCTCGGCGACCGACCTCAACGCAAAAACCTACTACCTGCTTAATGGAAGCAGGCGCAAACTGACCCAAGGGCAACTCAAATCTATCTAAAAGCTCAACAAAAATAGGGTGTAACGGAAAACGAAGACCAAAATTGAGGTAGTCTTCATAAACGGTGAAAAAACCTACAGGAGGAGAGCAACCTCTATCCTCTTCCCTAGGTAAGATAAGCTCTACAGACTCAGGAAAACAAAATTTTCTCGCTAGATTGGACATGTGGGACTCACTCATAATGGAGGCGCACTCTAAGGCAGCCTCCGACCCAGCTAACGGGGGGTACTCTATGAGTCGGGGAACAGGGGGTAGAGCCGCTCGGGTAAAGACCCTCACTGTGACCTTTGCCGGAATACTCCTAAGCGGCGACGGAGATTCAACAATCTCCCTACCACTCGGAGTATGAGAAGAAGAAACGGAGAAAGCAGAAGAAGAAGTGGAAACAGCAGCCATTATAGCACAGTACTTACTTGTTGAGGAAATTTGAAGGATTTGTTTCTCGAAGATTGAAGTCGACGATGGCAGAAAGGTTGGAAGCTTTTTTGCAGAAGGAAAAGAGAAACTAGGGTTGCGGAAAAGTGAAAAGTGTTTATTAGCTTCCAAAGGAAGCCTTTATAAACATCACTTCACCTTTTTTCAACCGCCTCTTTTTCAAAAACCCGCCTCTTCGACTCCTCCAACAGAAAAGCGACATGTGTCACCCACGGTCCCCTACAACAGCTGTCTCCCACTACCACAAGTGTTACCTCGGCTACAGCCAGAGAGTCACTTCCACCTCGGCTTCAGCCAGAGAGTCATTTTTACCTCGGCTACAGCCAGAGAGTTACTTCTACCTCGGCTACAGCCAGAGAGTCACTTCTACCTTGGCTTCAGCCAGAGCTTCACTTCGACTTCAGCAACTACAAGATCTCCACCTCGCCCAGATCTTCACTTCGTCCAAACACACCCACCTCGTCAAGATCTACACCTCGGTGCCGATCTTCTCTTGAGGGGGGGATGTGATAGGATATGGCCCATCAATAAGGCCCAATGCCCAGAAGCAGCTC
>JAPKLX010002197.1:0-14781 GCA_026898415.1 Leonotis leonurus | reverse complement strand
GATGACTCTATCGATCTGGTGCTTCGCTGTGGTCATCGATCTGGTCGGTGATATGGTTGCTGTCTGTTCCAGCAGATCGATTTCTTCTTGGCGAAAAATCTTGGCCTTTATCCTATACTATTATAGAAATGACTTCTATAGGAGTAATTCCTTTACATGTTAAGTCATCTCCTATTCTGTTCTCTATCAGATTTCACTTTACATGTAGTGATCTGTTGACACGTAGTACAATTTAGCTCTAAAAAGGACTAAGTGTGTTTCGAAAGATCATCATCAAAACCAAAATTACTTAGGGTTCCCAACAATTTCCCCCTTTTTGATGATGTCGAAACCACACTTTACAATTACATCCTAATAGCTCATTAAGAGTGATCTGGTTTGATAGCCAGATTGATTAGTTTTCGTTATTTGAGTTATAACGATTTATAGCAGTTATAGGTGTTCTGGACAATAAGTCTTTGTCATCAGAAACTCAAACGATTTCATAGATAAGAGACAAAATAAGATTTACAGTTCATCAAAAATAGGAATTGCAGATAGTAAGAGATGCGAAAATAAGTGTCTATATGCTCTTCCTCCTTTCCTCCTGTTGCTTCTTCATTTTGGCTCTAGTTTCATCTGATATTAGCTGCACACTTTCATAAACTCCTTCTTTGACTCTTATATAGTCTGGATCCTTAGCATCTATTTTATATCCTCTGTTTTCAGCGAGCTGGTTGATGAAGTTTAGCAGATAGGTTTTGTCTGGAAGCTTGGTGCCAGGTATTTCAGGACATTCTCTAAATTCCCTCTCTGGGGTAGTGATGGTGACCTGGGCTTCTGCAGCAGCTTCTCTTATTGCCTGCACCAGGTCCTTGACATCATTCATGTCTAAGTATAGGTTGAACGCTTCATTTGGTGTGCCCTCGCAATATGCAGGTTCTCTGATGAAGTAGCGACACATGATGAAGCCATACTTTAGTCCCTCCCAACCATTCTTCAAGTTATCTGGGACCCAACTGGTCTCTCCTTCTTTTGTCTTGTTTGTCTTGATAGGAGCAGATGATAACCAACCAGATCCAGATCTTTTCTTCCTCTTTAGCGGTTGAGAGTGACTGGATCTGCTTGATGATGATTTTGATGCTTTCTGAGTTTGAGCAGATGGTAGGGTTGGTCGTTCTGGTGCAGTCAGTTGCTCAGGTTGAGCTTCTTTCTTTTCATCCGTGGCACCAGATTGACCTTTTCCTTTGATGGCGGCCACTTTCTCCTTTCCTTTCTCCTTCCCTTTCCTAGATCCTTCCCCCTTTTCGACATCATCAATGTAGATATTGATGAGTGCCTTAAGGGAGGTGATCTCCTCCTTCATGTCCTTCATCTCCTTCTCAGTATCCATCTTGTATGTAAGCAGTGAAGTGATGTTCATATTGGAGTCATCGATCTTCTTCTCCAATGATGATTTAGCGTTGAGCAGATCAGCTTTGTAGTTCTCTTGTTCTTCCTTGATGATCCCAATCTCATCAAAATATGAGTCAATCAAGGTTTTTGTGGGATAGCGCAGTTCGCTCAGTTTCCTTTCCACAAAGTTCTTCTCTTCGTTCTCACACTTTCTGAATAGTGATCTGGTTTCTGCATTGGTTGCTTTGATCACCTCTTCAGCTATCCCATCGGTCTGTTGTTTGACAATGGTATGGACCATATCTTTCTCCTTCTTTGCAAAATCAGACACTATCTTGTACATCTCATTGACTTTAAGCTCCATGGTGGCCAGGGTTTGATCGATCTGTTCTTTCCTCTGCTCCGCGACAGATCGATCATCATCCATCTTCTTACTCAACTCCTCAAGTTTCAGTCTGCAAATTCTCCTCAAATCTGAGTCCACCTGGTCTACGTGGGACTTCAGATGATTGTTAAAATCGGTGAGAATTTTGGTGGCCTGGTCTTGGACTGTGGAGAGCGTCCCATACATGAACTTGTCTACCTTACGAGAGATAAGGTCCTTGACTTGTTCGTTGGATAGGGATTGATGTTGTGTCATCAATATATCCTCCAAATTTGTAGTCTCCACAAACTCTTCCATCGTTGCTACGACAGCAGGGGTGTATATATCATCTGCTAGTTTACCACCCACCCACTGTCCAGCTGGCTCTGTCTCCTCTCGTGGATAATCTACTACTGCAATCTGGATTTTGCGTGATTTGGCTGGTTCCCCCTCAGCCTGTGCAGTTGGTTCCACGATCTGTTCTGCAGCATCAGCTTGATGCTGATCTGGTTCTGATTCTGATATTGCTGCACCCTGTTGGTGAGCTTCAGCAAGTTCTTCATTTTCATCCTCATCTACCACACTTTCGAAAAATTGTAGCATTCCATCTTTCTCATATATAGATCTCAGATCGATCTTTAACTTTTGAGCTTCGTGCTGAGCTATTGCCAAGATACTCTGCGGGTAAGTTTCTCTCAACTCTGCAATAGAGGAGACTTCGAATATGTTCAGGAATATGGCTTCTTCTGTTTTGAGTGTGTCAATTGATCTGGTTTTGAGTAGGGCATCAAGGACATAGAATTCCTTGTCCTTGATGAGGAGCAGTAGTTTGACTCTCTTGGCTGCATCATAGCTCTCTGGTGTGAGCTGGATGCCTGGAAATGACTTAAGTACTGCTCGGTCTGCTTCAGCTTCTATCAGTTTCACCACAGTCTCCGCTGTTTTCTTCTCCACATCCTCATCGGAGGATTCTTCTTCTTCTTCATCATCCTCATCAATCTGCTCCAAAGGTTCATCTACATCCTCAACCTCAACCTCCTGTTGAGGGATAGGGATATCCGAGATGACAGCTTCTTGAACCTGGACCTCCTCAAATTGATCAGAAAGTTTCTGTAGGTGCCTTCTTTTTGGTTTGGGCTGCTGAGCTGCTGTAGAAGCGTCAGTGTCCACTGAGCTAGCTCTCCTTGTAACTCGCTTGGAAGGTGTCCTTTCAACTTGTTTCTCTTTTGTGATCCTGGATTTGGTGGATTTTTCCAGCAGGAGCAGATGATGGAACTCAAATTGGGTTAGAGCTTCCCATCTCCATTAAAGCATTGGCATACACAGGGTCTGTCACCCTTGCTATCAGATTTGCAGAAATTCCCATAGACATCTCAATTTGATGTTGGTCCTTTGGGAAGTGCAATCTGTCATTGAAGTCAACCATGGTATCCCACTTGTGTTGTTTGAAAAATGATTCCAGCATGTAGCTGATTTTGGTGGAGTGCCTTAAGCTGCTCCTTCTCACTTCAATTCTAGGGCTTGCTCCTTTCACGAATGTGATCATCTTGGCCTCCTTTGCCAAGAGATCAAAAAGGATTCTGCTCCAGTTCACTAGCAGATTCAGCACAACTGCAGCTAGTATCTTGAATTTTTATGGGGTGACTTGATCATAGGAACCATTGTGGTTCATGAAAATTCTCTGGACGAATTCGAAGACAATCTTGAATTCGGGTGCTAGTAGTGCCCTATTGAACATCTTGTTCGTATAGTGGATGTGCACTACCATCACAGTTTCTATCGCGTCTTGTAATTGTTCTTCAGTAATATCTCCAAGAGTGAGACCTTCATCCTTCAGTTTGTAAACCTCATCAATGATGTTCAGTACGTTGTATGTAGTGTTGCTGATGGTGCTGCCCTTGCTCACTCTGATAGTGGCATCATTCCCACCTTTCTCTCCTTGCCATGAGAGATAGAAGGCTGCTACTTCCTTTGGCAAGAAATGGATAGGGTGTGTGGTAATGATATTGTGAAATCCTACAGCAAAGTCAAAGCAATATATATATGAGCACTATCCTTCCATCAATGAAGTATGAGTGCCCAGTAGCAGTTTACAGAATATAGAGTTCTACACTACAGTACAAGTGCACATATGCATGCAAATGGGTAAAACTGATTTTCAATACGAGTTTGAGAAATTTCAGAGCATTCAAGATATAGAACAGTTAAAAAGAAAAACTCATAAATTTGAAACCTTTGCAGCGCTTAACAAGTGCGAAAGCCTTGTCCAGTTTGTGAAATCCGAAAGTATCAAGAACAGCATAAAGATCTTGATGAATGTATGGGTTCAAAAATTTCACTTGCTCAAGAAACAGAGAAGATTTTGGAGCCATGTTGACAGATAGGTTTTTGAAGATTGAGAGAGTTTGAAAGGATGAAAAATTTGCTAAGTGTCGAAGAAGAAGAATGTAGATGATAGTCGAACCGCCTTATCAAATATATATAGATAAGTGATAAACAAGGTAATAAATTAATTGATATTCTTCCCCTTTTCAGCTTTTTCCCTCCTAGTGAGTTATAGACTTAAGGTCTATTATCTCCTCTTCATTGCGTTTGATACACGCGCTCAATCCTACTATTGTGGTGTGGCGCGTGTTTGTTTTAGCCGTCAATTTTCTTCCTTTTTTCTTGGTTTGGTAAAAATCTCCTCGATCACGTTTCCCAAACACTGTACTTAATCATCAAAAATAAAAGATTTGGTATATAATGTCAGAATTTAGATATGTATGCTATGATTAAATTGATTTAATCGCTGTATCTTGTTGACTTTCCCCCTTGACCAAGTAATGAGAGATATTAATAAAAGAACCAATTAATATCCACGTGGCTGTTAGTCATCTGGTCCAGATCAATCTCCTTATTAACGAACTGTTGTCAACATTATCGATCTGTTCATGCCACATTCCAATTTGGACATCAATTTAGTGTGATGACCTTTTAATAATTCCCAGTTGGAATTTGATTGATTTGTTTGACCATTAACATGTACTTAGTGATCTGGTGTCAATTCCCAGTTGGAATTTTACATGATCTGGTCTATATCAATCTGGATTATGTCAATCTGGTTCTAATTCCCTGTTGGAATATGATGATCTTGTGTCAATTCCCAGTTGGAATTTTACATGATCTGTTCTAAGACTATCTGGTCCTTTCTTCCAGATTTAACAATCCTAATTTCCCACAAAACATCTTAAATCTTTCTTCTAGTAATGCTTTAGTGAGAATATCTGCTCTCTGTATCTCAGTGTGTATCTTCTCGATCTGTACATGTTTTCTTTCAACATGATCCCTTATAAAGTGATGTCTCACATCTACATGTTTGCATCTGGTATGCAAAACAGGATTATGTGTGATTGCTATAGCACTAGAGCTATCACAGAAAATGGGTATCTCCTTGACATCGATCTCATAGTCTTTGAGTTGTTGTTTTAACCATAGTATTTGTGCACAACAGCTCCCTGCCGCCATATATTCAGCTTCTGTGGTTGATGTGGCAACAGATGTTTGCTTCTTTGAGAACCAAGAAATTAGTTTATTTCCTAAGAACTGACATGTACCAGATGTTGACTTTCTGTCCAGCTTACATCCAGCATAATCTGAATCTGTGTATCTAGTTTGCTCAAAGTTGTCTTCACATGGATACCATAATCCAATGTGAGCTGTTCCCTTAAGATATCTTAATATCTTCTTAGCTGCTTCCATGTGAGACTCTTTTGGGTTTGCTTGATATCTTGCACATACACCTACTGCAAATGTGATGTCAGGTCGACTGGTAGTTAGGTAGAGTAGTGATCTTATGATCCCTCTGTATTGAGTGATATTAGCTGGTTTTCCCTCTGGATCAGGATCAATTTTCCCGTTGGTCTGCATTGAGATTTTAACAGGTTTACTGTCTTTGAACACAAATTTAGTCAGCAGATCATGAATATACTTTGTTTGATTTATGAAGATGCCATCTGGTAGCTGTTTGACCTGCAAACCTAGAAAGAAACTCATTTCGCCCATCATGGACATTTGATACTTATTTTTCATAAGTTCAGCAAATTTATCACACAAATAAGTAGATTGGGATCCAAATATGATGTCATCTACATAGATCTGTACTAAAAGGATATTCTCTTTGACTTTGATGATGAACAAGGTCTTGTCAACTAATCATCTTCTGAATCCAGATTCTAGTAGAAATGTAGACAATGTCTCATACCAAGCTCTAGGGGCTTGCTTTAGACCATAGACTGCTTTTGTCAGTCTGTATACTTTCTTGTTTGGATCTGCTTCTTCGAATCCAGGTGGCTGTTCTACATAGACTTCCTCTTCAAGGATACCATTTAGAAATGCACTTTTAACATTCATCTGGTATACCTTGAATCTTTTGTGTGCAGCATATGCTAAGAATAGCCTTATTGCTTTTAGTCTGGCTACGGGTGCAAATGTTTCATCAAAATTAATGCCTTCTTGTTGATTATAGCCTTTAGCTACTAATCTGGCTTTGTTTCTGACTACTTCACCATTCTCATCTTGTTTATTTTTGAACACCCATTTTACACCAATTACTCCTTGGTGTTTAGGTCTGTCTACGAGATACTAGACCTCATTCCTTTTGAACTCATTAAGTTCTTCTTGCATTGCAGTTATCCAATCTGCATCTTGTAGTGCTTCATTAGCATCAGATGGTTCAATGCGAGAAAGATAGCAGCTTAATAACGCACTTTCTCCATGCATTCTTCTTGTTTTCACACGATCTGATGGGTTCCCGACAATCTATTCTGGTGGATGATCTTGTATCCATCTCCTTCTCCTGGTCATCTCTTCATCAGATATCTCAGGATCAGGTTGATCTATTGGTTCCTCAAATTCAGAGTGTGTTGTTGGTGAAGCTTGAAATGGATTCTCATTTGTTTCAGCCTCTGGATTTAAATTTTCAGATTGATCATTATCTGCAATGACTGTTTCATTGCTTTCTGTTGGTGATCTGTTTTCATCCAGATTACGTTGAATTGTTCCCCCTTGCTGTATAATTTCTTCAGCAATTGGTGGAGTGTTGATCTCTTCATCATCCCTTTTTGAATTCCATATGAGAATATCTTCTAAGAGCAATTCATTCATCTTTCTTGAAGTCATCTGGTTCTCTGTCTGTTTATTAACAGGTAACCTGTACTCAACAATAGACTCGTCAAAGACAACATGAGGTATTACCTCCACAATATGAGAGTTCTTATTGTAGACTCGATACGCTTTACTGACATCAGAATATCCCAAAAATATTCCAGGATCAGTTTTGCTATCAAAAGTCCTTAATTGAGATTTCTCATTATTGTGTATGTAACACAAACAGCCAAAAGTACGAAAGTAAGAAATCTTAGGCTTTCTGTTGTTTCAGATCTCATATGGATTTTTCCATGTCTGAGTGTGATTGATGATTTGTTCTGAGTATAACAGGCTGTGTAGATAGCTTCTGCCCAGAATTTCTTGGGTAGATTGGTAGCATTTAGCATAGTACGAGCTGCTTCTTTAAGTGATCTGTTTCGCCTTTCAACAACTCCATTTTGTTGAGGTGTTCTAGCAGCTGAAGTTTGATGAGTGATTCCCATCTTATTGCAGTATGCTTCAATCTTCTGGTTGAGAAATTTTGTTCCTCGATCTGTTCTGATAGTAACAACACTCACCTCTTTTTGTTTGGTGATCTTGTGTAGAAAATCAGGTAGTTTTGCTAGTGTCTCTTTCTTCTTTAACAGAAAGATGACCCAGGTGAACCTGGAGTAATCATCTATGATTACTAAGGTGTATTTTCTTCCATTTATGCTTAGTGGTTTAACTGGTCCAAACAGATCCAGATGCAAAAGCTCCAGTATTCTTGATGTTGAGTGAGCTGTTTTGCTTGTAAAGGATGATCTGGTTTGTTTTCCAGCTTGGCAGGCATCACATATATGATCTTTATCATATACTTGATCTGGTAGTCCTTCCACTAATTTTTCTTTGGCAATCCTGTTGATTGACTTAAAATTTAGGTGACTCAACCTCTTGTGCCATAACCAGCTTGTTTCTGATACAGTTTTAGTGACTAAGTAGGTCTCGATCTTGTTTATCCACTGGACAATATATAGCCTATCCTGCAATTTTCCGGTAAGGAGTATCTCATCTCCTTCCTTGTTCTTCACAAAGCAGTTGTTAGTATCAAAAACGATCTGATTACCGTTAGCACAGAACTGACTTACAGAAAACAGATTGTGACTAAGACCCTCAACATACGAAACATTTGAGATGGTGGTCTTACCAACTTTTATATTTCCATATCCTCTGGTGTATCCTTTTGAGTTACATCCAAAGGTGACCTGTGGTCCTGGCTTTTCAATGTAATCTGATAGTAGATTCTTGTTACAAGTCATGTGCTTCGAACATCCACTGTCTATTATCCAGATTGTTCCTCTAGCTATCTTGTTTCTTCTTGTAGTCTTCTGGTCCTGCAATTAATTACACTTAACTACCCTTCAACGTTTGGGTGCTTGGTTATTAGCAAATGTTCCTTTTCCAATCCAGAACATTTTTGGGTTAGAAACAGAAATATAGCCGGTAATGATGTTCCCATCATTATCAACTTTAGACAGAGAATGGAATACAGATGGATGATGTCTCTCTATTCCATCATTCTTCAATCCCTTCTTAATGGGTAATGTTCTGTTGACATTCTTTTTATGAACATGATCTGTTTCTGTGTAATGGGTTGGTTGTCCCTTTGTTTGATGGTATTGTCTGTACCCAGTCTGATTCACCATCATCTTCTGGGGATGATCTTTCTTGTTCCTCAGATCTATTACTTGATCTGGTATTTGCTTTCTCTCTGGTACAAAACTTATGGTTCCCGAAGATGTGCCTTTTTGCTGCAGATTGATTAGCAGCTTGGCACCCTCATCACTTTTGTAGATCATTTCTTTGCCTTTCTTTATCTTTTCTTCAGCTACGTTGTTTCTGTTGATGAGATCTTTGACCTTTGAGTTTAAAGAGTGAATATCTCTATATTTTCCTTTGATCTGTTCTTCCAGATCAGCTATTTGGGCAACGAATTGGGTGTTAGCTGTGCTCAGTATCAGTTCTGATTTCTTCAGTCTATCATTTTCTTCTACTACTTCTCTAAAAAGTCTTTTGATGCTCGAATAGCTCTTGAACATCTCATTTACTTCTTCCCATGAGTATTCAGATTGATCTTCTTCTTCCTGTTCAAGATCATTATCATTTGAGGAATTTGAATTGCAAGAATTTACCTCGACTTCATCCAGACCGTTGTCTAATCCCACATAGTATTCATCTCAGCTTTCTTCGTTATTAGCAAATAATGCTTCATCATTCTCTGATGAGCTGTCTGAAAAATGACTCGAGCTGCTTGAATCTTGTTCAGCTAGCATGGTCTTGCGCTCATATTTGAGTTTTCGATCTCTTTTTGCTCTCAGCTCTTCTCTTTGGCTTTTGGACAGATCAGGACAATCTGTTTTGAAGTGACCTGTTCTGCCACAACCAAAGCAGGTATAATCTGTTGAGTTAGATGTTCTTGAGATTTTACCTATCTGCTGTTTTGATTTATCCTTGTTCTCAGGTCGATCTTTGTCACGTTTCTTGTAGAATTTGTTCTTGTTATCTTTGTAGAAACGTCTATATTTCTTCGTTCTTACCTCCATCTTGTCCATGTGTTTGGCAATCATTGCAAACTCTTTTAAGAGTTTGTCATAGCCTTTCTCTTCATCTGGTGTAGAGGATTCAGAAGGTTCTTCTGTTTTGCTCTTCGCTTTGAAGGCAACTTCTTTTTCTTTCTTTGAACTGTTGTCTGCCTTTTTGGACAGATGATCTGGTCCTCGAATTCTTTGAATGTCACATTCATGACCTTCAAGGTGATCAAATAAAGCTTCTGTAGAGAGTTCATTGAAGTCTATACGAAGTGGTTGCATTGCAGCATAAATCTCCCAGCTAGGTGGAAGTGCTCTGAGTACTTTCATGTTTTTCTCTCTTTGAGTATACTTGTTCTTATTGAACGCGGATATCTCAAGGAGGATTCCAGTGAATCTCATTTTCATTTGCTCAATGTTCTCGCCTGGTTTCATTTTGAATTCATCGTATTTATTGCAGACATGAGACAGCTTATTCTCAATCATGACCTCTGATACTAGACATAAGTCTCTTAAGGCTTCCCACATCTCTTTGGCAGTATCCAAATCTTGGATTTTGGCCAGATGTACGCCTTTGACCGTGCTAGATATGATCCCTTTAGCAAAGTCATCCAGATTGGCTTCGCAACGTTCCTCTGCAGTATATTTTCTTGGATCTTTGGGAGCTATCTGTGTAGTTACACTAGTTGAAGTAGTTACTGTCACTTCTTCAGTGATCTGTAGTGGGCCTTCTTCTATAACTTTCCACATCATATAGTGATGGGCTTTGAGTGCAGTTTTGATTCTGAAACTCCATTCTCTATATCCTTGGATGGAGAATTCTTCACAAGCCCTAACAACAGATGATTCCATAGCAAATAGTATGCACGTGAATGAAAGATAGGTTTTCTAAGATCTATTCAAGTTGACCACGCAGCTTTTATCCCTGTGAAATAGAAACAATGGTCGTTTGAACCACCGCTCTGATACCACTTGTTGGTCCCGAAAGAGCAAGGTTTGGTGTATGGGGGGGGGGAAATACACCAAATACAAACTTTTCAGTTTACTTGGTTATTTAATAGAGAGTTCAAGCTATTCTAAAATAAGAAATTGCTCGCAGATGACTAACCAGATTGATCAGCAGATCGATACCAAGTCAGTCCAAACAGATAGCTCTCTAGTGAAGACACTTAGACAATAATAAGAGTGATCTTATTATTTTCTTAGTCTGGTTCAAAGAATGATTGCTTGAGAGTAGATTGTCGATGTAGCACTCATTATCTCCAGACCTTGAACTTCAAATATATAGACTTTGAATTTAAAATTCTAACCGTTGTTGATTGGCGTGAGATTGATTTGTAGATTGCCAATCAGTGATATCCATCATATCTGTTCTTGCCTTGTAGGAACGTTGACCCAATTCTCTAAGTATGGAAAGCAGATCGCTAACTGTTACTTTCCTTCCTTTTGTCAATCATGGATTCTCTTTCCAAACCCTATTGGATGGACTTCAATCTTGACATGGCAAGAGGATATGATGTGTAGGATGATGTCATCTGGTGGTTTGATGACTCTATCGATCTGGTGCTTCGCTGTGGTCATCGATCTGGTCTGTGATCTGGTTGCTGTCTGTCATAACAGATCGATTTCTTCTTGGCTAGAAATCTTGGCCTTCATCCTATACTATCATAGAAATGACTTCTACAGGAGTAATTCCTTTACATGTTAAATCATCTCCTATTCTGTTCTCTATCAGATTTCACTTTACATGTAGTGATCTGTTGACACGTAGAACAGTTTAGCTCTAAAAAGGACTAAGTGTGTTTTGAAAGATCATCATCAAAACCAAAATTACTTTAGGGTTCCCAACATATGTCCAAGTCTTAAGTGCCAAAGATATGTATCATTCGACGAAAGACAAGAAGTTTTTCTCTTCTTAAAGTTAGTAGATAAGTTAAAAGTCGCACTTTGTTGCTTAGGCTGCGCATATATAGTATATGAGTTGTTTACCATCATGCTTGTGTAGATCACATATTTCTCATCTTGATAATTATATAATCATGAAAAGAAACTAAATATTTACACTGGATCAGTTTATAAACCGAAATTAAATTCTTTCTAAAATTGGCCACGAACAAAACATCTCTCAATACTTAGAACAAAAGAAGTGATATTCAACTACACATCTCCCACTACAACGACCGCCACTTTCGTAGCATTACCCCAAAATAAATTGGAACTCTTGCCTTCCTTAAGTAGTCTAGTTCGCAGGAATGCTTGCGAGATGCAACAAACATGGTATGTGGCTGTTGTATCTACTACCCAAGATTGGGCAGAACTAGCCATCAAACATGTTTCCACTACTAAGGCGTAAGATGTGTATTGACTATCTCCCACTTCTTACGAAGTAGATAGTCAGATTTTCAATGTCCCATCTGACTAAACCTTAGACACTTTTAGTTTGTTATCTCTTGTCAACCAAAGTTTCTCCTTCCCAGATGGTGTTTAGGGAATCTGGAGGGTATTCTTGTCAAAAACAAATCTTGTGTCATTATAGTCAGGACTTTGTCCAAATTATTAAAACAATCAATATAAATAAGACCGTCGAGTGAAATTAAATAACGGGGTAAGTGTGTTGAAAGTCATGCTTAAAGAACATAATTTGAGAATAAATCCAATATTCCATCATAAATAACATGCTCAAATGCAAGTAATCGAAAATATTAAAAAAATCGATCACGCATTGAACATACTGTTTAAAACCAATCATGCAAGCCACGCAATGTGATCGATTACACAATCAATTTCAAAACGTTTTTACTGGTCATGCAACTCAACAGTCAGAGGCCGCGCAGTGCTGCTATAACTGCCAAATTACACCTAAGCTATTACCATGAGCCTGACACCAAAGAAATTAATTGACTTTAATAAGCCCACAACGGAGGGGTCATATTGCCACCGATTAAATTCTTACAGCAATCTATAGAGAAGTCTTATCACGTGAAACTGGTAAAATGTGATCCCGCTAGGAATCAAGACAAGTTACTTCACGAAAAAACCGTCTCATGGAGACCATATGTAATCTTAGCAAATTAAATTAATAAAATGCAATTACAATCATCGCTTAGTCATTTTTTAATTTTGAAAAAGGTTTTTAACATGGATAATCACATATTATGACATGTCTAAAATTCAGATAAGATCTTCAATAAATTGACATATCAATTTAGACAAGTTCCACGTAATAAAGCGCAAATAATAAGCCACAAAAAAATTAAGCAAATAATGGGCAAATAATTACATTGATTATCCAAAATAGGATAAAATTACTAATTCCTAAAACAAAGGAATAAAATTTAAATCCTCCATCTTCTTCTCTTGTAGATGATCTTGATACTGAAAATTAATTCCTAAGATTTAGAAAACCAAATTTCCATCGGATGCCGGAGATTAATTCCAAATATCCACCGAATCTTGGAAATTAATTTCTAAAATTAAGAAAATTAAGTCTCCCACGAATTTCGAGAATTACTTCTTTACCGTTGAAGAAATCAAATTTCCATCGAATCTTGAAATTAATTCCTAAAAAAATAGGAAAGCAAATCTCATTCGAATTTGAAATAATTCTTCAAATTAAAGAAATTCTATGAAATTAATTCTTTATCATTTGAAGAAAACAAATTTCCATCAAATCTTGAAATTAATTCCTACGATGTAGGAAATCAAATCTCATTCGAATTTGAAATTAATTATTCAAATTAAAGAAAACAAACTCCATAGACTAAGGAAACTAATTCCTCAAATACGGGAAACAAATCCCTCAATTTGAGGAAACAAATTTTTTAAAATTCTCTTTCTTTTCCAATTCGAATTTTAAATTTAAACCGGGATTAAAATTCCAAAAATTCAAAATTCGAATTCCAGATACAGGACGGGCTACCCCGGGGCTCGTCTCGCTCGCAGCCGGGGCTGCCGAGACGCCCCGAGGTGCTACCTGAGTGGTCAGCGCCCGCTGGCCCGCGCCAGCACCCGCTGGTCTGTGCCGGGCGCGCTGTGCCACCTGCGCCAGGCCAGTGTGCCGCGCCAGTGGCGCTGTGCCACCTGCGCCGGCCTCTGTGCCGCGCGCGCCAGTGCATGCGCCGGCCCCTGTGCCGCTCGCTCCAGGGCCTGTGCCGGGGGGCCCCATGGCTCGTGCTACGGCCCGGTTCCGGCCTTCGTTTCTCCACCTCGTTTTTTGCGCAAATTTATCTCCCACTCAAATTACATAATAAATATGAAATTTACAGGGAAATATTCTAATCTACCTAATCTAACACGGTCAACCCCCATGTGATTACATTAAAGCCTCAAACCGGGCAACGAAAAACGAATAAACGAAAAATAAGCGGATTAAATCATATATGCCACGTAATAACATGATATAATGCAGAAAATTAAATCTAGCATCTCTAATATCAAATTATGATCAAAGGCACATAAATAAGAATTAAATCCAATTCATATAATTAATTAAATTCTATGACCGCTCTGATACCAATTGATGGAACCCGTATGAGGGACTCACGAAATTCGCAGGATCCATAGTTTTAATTAAACACATAGGAGAATATAATAAAGCGGAATCTAGAATTATACCTCCTCCTACGCAAGTCCTCCGCTTGTGGAGAAGCGATTTGAATCGCTAACAACAATCCGCAATCCACTTCGTTTGGATCTACAATCTTCAACTCCTCCAATCCGACCTTAGGAACTTCTATTATATGGCCCTATTATCTTCTAGAATATCGTGTGGGCAAATCTATCTAGAAGTAAAAAAGAAGAGAAGATGAAAATAAACAGCTTGAAATACTATATTATTTTCAAGAAAATAAGAGAATTAATCTCTTAAGGGGGCGCCGATTTCTGGCTCCTAAACCTGTAATACACACCCCTTTTCTCTCTCTTCTCTTTATATAGTCTCTTGGGCTAGAATAGGGTTTCCAAGGAGAATGAATTAAACCCCAAATAATGGATACTTTATTCCCTCTTTATCTCTTGCAGTTACAACAATAATTCAAATTCAAATTTGAATTATATTTAAAATTAATATGGGCTTGGACAAATCCATAATTAGATTAAATTAATTTTCAAGTCTCCTTTTGGGCCCAATTAGATTTAATTAATTGGTCCAGCCCAACCATTAGACTTAAATTAATTTATTTAAATTAAATAGTACTCCAATTAATTACTCCATGTAAATGCAATAAAGAGCAGTTTTTATTATAAATATTTATCGACTCCACTATAGGATAAATATTGAACTTGTTTATATTCATTCGAATTCCGGACGTAATCCTTGTTCGTTAATTTATTCCCTCGCGTTGTAGATTT
>JAPKLX010004059.1:0-10374 GCA_026898415.1 Leonotis leonurus | reverse complement strand
ATGCCTATATAGTTGAAGTTAGAGATCTGGAGAAAAGTGAGAACGCATGAAAGCTATACTGTTGTCATACTTTCAAGCAATCAATCTGCTATCCGGACTTAGAGCTTCAACACTCTGTGATTCTACATCACACCAACCACCTCGATTCAAGTCTGTCTTATCGAGAGAAAGGAGATCACCCTGCTAGCTAGTAGTTTTCTAGTGGTAACGTAGAGGTAATCTGTTATAAAGGGACACGACCCTTAATTCATGCATAAGTATCTCTCTAGTTTTGATTGATACTTGTGACTTGTTCTCCACGAGTGTAAAGAAGCAGAGTATCCTAGTAGTGGATAATCTGGTCTAGTTTTGACCAGATTGTGGACGTAGGGTTTTCCCGAACCACGTTAAACAACTGTGTGCTTTACATTTCTACATATTTAATTTCTGTTGTTTATTATTCTAACCTTCCACACTAGAATTCAATTTGCATCCCAATCAATCTCCTTAACAATCTGGATAATTCCTAAGGTTTTCTAAAAAAGAGCAATCACTAATCCACCATTATTCCGCACTCACTCAACACTCAGAAAGTAATAAGATCACTCTTATTATTAGCTAAGTGTTTTCACTAAGAGAGTAATCTGTTTGGACTAAAACTGCTATCGATCTGCACATCGATCTGTCTAGTCATCTATCGAGCAATTTCTTATACAGAATAGCTTAAACTCTCGCATAACTTGTCAAGTAAACTGAAAAGTTTGTATTTGGTGTATTCCCCGCCCCCCCATACACCAAACCTTGCTCTTTCGGGACCAACAAGTGGTATCAGAGCAGTGGTTCAAACGACCATTGTTTTGTCTCACAGGGATAAAACCTGCGTGGTCAACTTGAATAGATCTAGGAAAACCTTTTTCATTCACGTGCATACTATCTACTATGGAATCATCTGTTATCAGGGCATGCGAAGAATTCTCCATCCAAGGTTACAGAGAGTGGAGCTTCAGAATCAAAATGTGCCTCAAAGCACATTACTGTTTGATGTGGAAAGTAATTGAAGAAGGGCCATTGGCAATTACAGAAGAAACTACTCGTATCACTGATACAGGAGTGGTCAAAGAATCTGTGCTAAAGGATCCCAGAAAATACACCTCTGAAGAAAGGAGAGAAGCAAATCTTGATGACTTTGCCAAAGGGATCATCTCCTGCACGGTCAAAGGCATACATCTGGCTAAAATCCAAGATCTGGATACTGCCAAAGAGATGTGGGAAGCCTTAAGAGACCTAGCCCTAGGATCTGAAGTAATGATTGAGAACAAGCTGTCTCTTACCTGCAACAAATATGATGAATTCAAAATGAAACCAGGCGAGACAATAGAGCAGATGAAGATGAGATTCATTGGAATCCTCCTTGAGATATCTGCATTCAAAAAGAACAAATATACTCAAAGGGAGAAGAACATGAAAGTACTTAGAGTTCTTCCACCAAGCTGGGAGATCTATGCTGCAATGCAACCCCTTCGTGCAGACTTTAATGAATTGTCCACTGAAGCCTTATTTGATCACCTTGAAGGTCATGAGTGTGACATTCAAAGAATTCGAGGACCAGATCATCTGTCCAAAAAGGCAGAAAGAAGCTCGAAGAAAGATAAAGAGGTAGCCTTCAAAGCGAAGAGCAAACCAGATGATCTTTCTGAGCCTGCTACTCCAGATGAAGAGAGAGGCTATGACAAACTCTTAAAAGAGTTCGCAATGATCGCCAAACGAATGGACAAAATGGAGACCAGATCGAAGAAATACAGACGCTTCTACAAGGATAACAAGAAAAACTTCTATAAGAAGCATGACAATGATCGATCTGATGACAAGAATGAATCCAAGAAGCAGACTACTAAAACAACAAAGACCTCTAGCTTTACAGATTACACTTGCTTTGAATGCGGCAGAACAGGTCACTTCAAAACAGATTGTCCTGATCTGTCCAGAAGCCAAAGAGAAGAACTAAGAGCTAAAAGAGACCGAAAGCTTAAATATGAACGCAAAGCCATGATAGCTGAACAGAACTCAAGCAGCTCGAGTCATTTCTCAGATAGCTCATCAGAAAATGATGAAGCTTTCATAGCTGATGACAAAGAAAGCTGGAATGAATGCTATATGGGATTGGACAACGGTCTAGATGATGTTGAGGTAAATTATTGCTACTCAAATTCCTCAAATAATAATAACGATCTTGAACAGGAAAGTGAAGATCAAGCAGAATACTCATGGGATGAAATAGACGAGATGTTCAGAAGTTACTCAAGCATCAATAGATTGTTTAGAGAAGTTGTTGAAGAGAATGACAGATTAAAGAAAGTTGAGCAGACTCTAAGCACAGCAAACACACAATTTGTTGCTAAAATGAACGATCTGGAAGAACAGATCAAGAGAAAAGCATGTGAGATCCACTCACATAATTCAAAAGTTAAGGATCTGGTTACCAGAAACAATGTTGCTGAGGAGAAGATCAAGAAAGGCAAGGAAATGATTTACAAAAGTGATGAACGTGCCAAACTGCTAATCAACATGCAGCAAAAAGGCACATCTGGAATAGGATATCCAGGTCACTCAGAAAAATCTTCGGCAACCATAAGCTTTGTACCAGAAAGGAAGAAAATGCCAGATCAAGTGAAGGACTTGAAAAACAAGAAAGGTTATCCTCAAAAGATGATAATAAAAGATGCGAAGAACAGGCAGTATCATCAAACAAAGGGGCAACCAGCTTACTACACAGAAATAGATCACCTTCAAAAAGCAAATGTCAACAGGACAAAAATTGTCAACAAGACAACTCATAATAAAAAGAACTTGAAGAATGGTGAAACAGAACGATTTCATCCATCTGAAATTCACACACTATCTAAAGTTGACAATGAGGGGAACATCATTACCTGCTATATTTCTGTTCCTAACCCTAAAATGTTCTGGATTCGAAAAGGAATATTTGCTAATAATCAAGCACCCAAACGTTGAAAGGGTAGCTAAGTTTGATTAATTGCAGGATCAAAGAACTACAAGGAGTAAGGTAGCAAGAGGAACAATCTGGATAATAGATAGTGGTTGTTCAAAACTCATGACATGTGATAAGAAATTACTATCAGATTACATAGAGAAACCAGGACCACAGGTCACTTTTGGATGTAATTCAAAAGGATATACCAGAGGGTATGGAAACATCAGTGTTGGCAAGACCACTATCACAAATGTATCATATGTTGAGGGTCTTAGTCACAATCTGTTTTCTGTAAGTCAGTTCTGTGCTAACGGTAATCAGATTGTTTTTGATACTAACAACTGTCTGGTGAAGAATAAAGAAGGAGATGAAATACTCCTTACCGGTAAACTGCAGGATTGATTATACGTTGTCCAGTGGACAAACCAGATCGAGTCCTGCTTAGTCACTAAGACTGTATCAGAAACCAGCTGGTTATGTCATAGGAGATTAAGCCATGTAAACTTCAAGTCAATCAACAGGATTGCCAAGGAAAGGTTAGTGGAAGGACTACCAGATCAAGTGTATGATAAAAATCACATATGTGATGCTTGTTGTTGGGAACCCTAAAGTTTTAGTGTTGATGATGGCTTCTCGAAACACACTTAGCTAGTTTAGAACACAATCTGTGCTACGTATCAGATTAGGAGATGACTTAAAATGAAAAGGATATGTTCCTATAGAAGTCATTCTCAACTTAGAATAGGATGAAGGTCAAGATTTCACGCCCAAAGAAATCAATCTGCTGTAACAGACAGCAACCAGATCGGCGACCAGATCGATGACCAGATCGATGCCTACAGCGATGAACCAGAGCGATTGAGTCATCAAGCCATTAGCTGACATCATCCTACACATCATATGCACTTGCCACGTCAAGATCTAGGTCCATCCAACAGGGTTTGGAAAGAAGATCTACGATTAAAACAAATAAGGAAAGAGACCGTTAACAATCTGATTTCCATAAATCAAAGATTGAGTCAACCTTTCCTATATGGCAAGAACAGATATGATGGAAACCATTGATTGGCAATATACCATCTATCTCACGCCAATCAACAACGGCTAGAATTTCAATATTCAATGCCTATATAGTTGAAGTCAACAATCTGGAAAAGTGAGAACACGCACAAGCTATACTGCAATTATCCTTCAAGTTTTCTGCATTCCAGACTTAGAGCTTCAACATCTTGTGACTCTACATCACACCAACCACCTCGATTCAAGTCTGTCTTGTCGAGAGAAAGGAGATCACCCTGCTAGCTAGTAGTTTTCTAGTGGTAACGTAGAGGTAATCTGTTGTAAAGGGACACGACCCTTCATTCGTGCATAAGTATCACTCTAGTTGTGATTGGTACTTGTGACTCGTTCTCCACGAGTATAAAGAAGCAGAGTATCCTAGTAGTGGATAATCTGGTCTAGTTTTGACCAGATCGTGGACGTAGGGATTTCCCGAACCACGTTAAACAACTGTGTGCTTTACATTTCTGCATTCTTTATATTTTCAGTTGTTTATTATTCTAACTCTCTGCACTCTCATCCATCTGCATCTCAATCAATCTCCTAAGCAATCTGGTTAATACTTAAAGGTTTTCATAACTAGAGCAATCACTAATCCACCATTATTCCGCACTCACTCTACACTCAGGAGGTAATAAGATCACTCTTATTATCTGTTAAGCGTTTACACTTAGAGAGTAATCTGTTTGGACTTAACCAGCTACTGATCTGCATATCGATCTGGTGAGTCATCCCAAGCAATCTCTTATACAGAATAGCTTGAGCTCTCTTACAAATTGTCAAGTAAAACTGAAAAGTTAGTATTTGGTGTATTCCCCCCCCATACACCAAACCTTGCTCTTTCGGGACCAACACTTGTCAAGCTGGAAAGCAAACCAGATCATCCTTTACAAGCAAAACAGCTCACTCAACATCAAGGATACTGGAGCTGTTACATCTTGATCTATTTGGACCAGTCAAGCCACTAGACAAACTCAAGATTACTCAAGATTACTCAAGATTACTCATAGATGATTACTCATTGGTAATCATAGATGATTACTCAAGATTCACTTGGGTCATCTTTCTGTTAAAGAAGAAAGAGACTCTAGACAAACTCCCCAATTTTCTAAACAAGATCACCAAACAAAAAGAGATGAGTATAACCTCTATCAGAACAGATCGAGGAACAGAATTTCTCAACCAGAAGATTGAAGCATACTGCAACAAGATGAGAATCACTCATCAAACATCTGCTGCTCGAACTCCTCAACAGAATGGAGTTGTTGAGAGGAGAAACAGATCACTCAAGGAAGCAGCTCGCACAATGCTCAATGCAACCAATCTACCAAAGAAATTCTGGGCAGAAGCAATCTACACTGCCTGCTACACTCAAAACAGATCATCCATTACACTCAGACATGGAAAGACACCATATGAGATATGGAACAGCAGAAAGCCTAAGATTTCTTATTTTCGTACTTTTGGCTGTTTGTGTTACATACACAATAATGGGAAATCACAATTGAAAACTTTTGATAGCAAAACTGACCCTGGAATATTCTTAGGATATTCTGATATTAGTAAAGCTTATCGAGTTTACAATAAGAACTCTCATATTGTGGAGGTAACACCTCATGTTGTTTTTGATGAGTCTACTGTTGAGTACAGGTCACTAGATGAAAAGCAGACAGAAAATCAAGTGACTACCAGAAGGATGAATGAACTATTACTTGAAGATATTCTTATCTGGAATTCAAAAAGTGAGGATGAAGAAATTGTCACTCCACCCGTTGCTGAAGAGATCATACAGCAAGGGGGAATATCACAACACGATCTGGATGAAAACAGATCATCAACAGAAGACAATGAAACAATTATTACAAATGATGATCAACATGAAAATCCAAATCCAGAAGAAAGTCCAGATGAGAATCCATTTCAAACTACATCAACAGCACACCCTGAATTTGAGGAACCAACAGATCAACCTGATCCTGAGATATCTGATGAAGAGATGACCAGGAGAAGGAGATGGATAAAAGATCATCCACCAGAACAGATCGTTGGGAACCCATCAGATCATGTGAAGACCAGAAGAATGCATGGAGAGAGTGCATTGTTAAGCTGTTACCTCTCTCGCATGGAGCCATCTGATGCTTATGAAGCACTTCAAGATGCAGATTGGATAACTGCAATGCAAGAAGAACTCAATGAGTTCAAAAGGAATGAAGTCTGGTATCTCGTGGATAGACCCAAACACCAAGGTGTGATAGGTGTAAAATGGGTGTTCAAAAATAAACGAGATGAGAATGGTGAAGTAGTCAGAAACAAGGCCAGATTGG
Organism: Leonotis leonurus; assembly: GCA_026898415.1. Lineage (NCBI taxonomy): Eukaryota > Viridiplantae > Streptophyta > Magnoliopsida > Lamiales > Lamiaceae > Leonotis > Leonotis leonurus. Next base: position 4,020 of record JAPKLX010004059.1, on the reverse strand, counting down.
TAGCTAAAGGCTATAATCAACAAGAAGGCATTGATTTTGATGAAACATTCGCACCAGTAGCCAGATTAGAAGCTATAAGGCTATTTCTAGCATATGCTGCTCACAAACGGTTCAAGGTATACCAGATGGATGTCAAAAGTGCTTTCCTCAATGGTATCCTTGAAGAAGAAGTATATGTGGAACAACCACCTGGATTTGAAGAAACAGATCCAGATCAGAAAGTATACAGACTAGCTAAGGCAGTTTATGGTCTAAAGCAAGCCCCTAGAGCTTGGTATGAGACATTATCAACATTCCTACTAGAATCTGGATTCAGAAAAGGATCTGTTGACAAGATTTTGTTTATCATCAAAGTCAAAGAGAACATTCTCTTAGTCCAGATCTATGTAGATGACATCATTTTTGGATCTCAATCTACCTATCTGTGTGACAAATTTGCAGAACTTATGAAAAACAAGTACCAAATGTCCATGATGGGAGAAATGAGCTTCTTTTTAGGTTTGCAGGTCAAGCAGCTACCAGATGGTATCTTTATTAATCAGACAAAATATATCAACGATCTGCTGACCAAATTTGGGTTAAAAGACAGTAACCCAGTGAAAATCCCAATGCAGACCAATGGGAAAATTGATCCAGATCCAGAAGGAAAAGCAGCTAACATCACTCAATACAGAGGGATCATAGGATCATTACTCTACCTACCTGCCAGTCGACCTGACATCACTTTCGCAGTAGGAGTATGTGCTAGATATCAAGCAAATCTCAAAGAGTCTCACATGGAAGCAGCTAAGAAGATACTGAGATATCTTAAGGGAACAACCCATGTAGGATTATGGTATCCATGTGAAGACAATTTTGAGCTAACTGGATACACTGATTCAGATTATGCTGGATGTAAACTGGACAGAAAGTCAACATCTGGTACATGTCAGTTTCTAGGAAATAAACTGATTTCTTGGTTCTCAAAGAAACAGACATCAGTTGCCACCTCAACTACAGAGGCAGAATATATGGCAGCTGAAAGTTGTTGTGCACAAATACTGTGGTTAAGACAACAACTTAAAGATTATGAGATTGATGTTAAGGAAATACCAATCTTCTGTGATAGCTCAAGTGCTATAGCTATCACACAGAATCCTGTTCTGCATACCAGATGCAAACATGTGGATGTAAGACATCATTTTATAAGAGATCATGTTGAAAGAAAACATGTACAGATCGAGAAAATACACACTGAAATACAGAGAGCTGATATTCTTACCAAAGCATTACCAGAAGAAAGATTTAAGATGTTTTGTGGTAAACTAGGATTATTAAATCTTGAAGCAAGAACCAGATTGATATAAACCAGATCAAGTTAAATGTTCCAACAGGGAAACAAAACCAGATTGACATGGTACAGATCGATAAAATTAAGATCATGTGAAATTCCAACAGGGAATTGACACCAGATTACTAAGTACATATCAATACAGATTAATTAAAATTCCAACTGGGAATTAGTAAAAGAATCAATACACCAGATTGGACAGTGGCATAACCAGATCAATAGTTCTCACTATGCAGGAGATCGACCTTAACCAGATTACTTAATGCCACGTGGATATTAAATTAATAATTCTTATTAATTATCCCATTACTTGGTTAAGGGGGAAAGGTCAACTATATAAGGCGACTAATTATATATATTCTGACATCCGATATCAAATCTTTTATTTTTGATGATTAAGTACAGTAATTGGGAAACGTGATTGAGGAAATATCTACCAAATCGAGAAAAAGGGTGAAAAATGACTGCAACAAAAACAACGCGCCACATTACAACCATTCAATCAAAGTGCGTGCATCATACGATAAAGAGATGCGGTGATAGACTGTAAACCTAGAACATGGAAAGGCGGGAAAAGCTGAAAAAGGGAAGGATTTCTTAATATTTTATTACTTTACTTATCTTCTCCTTCATTTATATGTTTGATAAGTTGTTTCATCTATCACTTACACTTATATTTTTCCGAACCCTTAGCAAAAAATTCCCTCTCTTTCAAACTCTCTCTACCACCGAAAATCACTCTGTTCTAGTAACAATGCACCCAAATCCTCTGTTTTTCTTGATCAAGCGACCTTTTTGAAACCATACTTGCACCAAGACCTCTGCGCAGTTCTTGATACCTTCGGGTTTCACAAACTGGAAAAGGCATTTGATCTTGTCCGCCAATGCAAAGGTTTTTACAACATTACACTTCACATCCAGTTCACTTTCTACCTAAGGATGTTGCTGCTTTCTACCTCTCATGGCAGGGAGAGAGGGGTGGACACGAGGCAACCATCAGGGTTAGTAAGGGGAACACTATTAGCAACACCTGTTATAACGTCATCAACATGATCAACGACGCTTACAAATTGAAGGATTAAGGTCTTGACCTTGGGGAAATAACTGCAGAACAGCTGCAAGAAGCAGTGGAGACAGTGATGATCATACCTATCCAATATACAAACAGGATGTTTACCCGTGCTCTTCTCGCTCCAGAATTCAGAATTTTGTTTGAATTCGTACATCGCATCTTTCTCAACCACAACGGATCCTATGACCAGGTCACCCCTGAGAAGTTCAGGATCCTAGCAGCCGTGGTACTCAACCTGCCAGTGAACTGGAGCAGGATCTTATTTGATCTCTTGGCAAAGGAGGCCAAGATGATCTTGTTTGTGAAAGGAGGCTCACCTGGCATTGAGGTGAAGAGAAGCAGCTTACGACACTCCACAAAAATCAGCTTCATGCTGGAAACTTTCTTCCCTCACCACCAGTGGGACACTGCTGTTGAGTTCAACACCAGACAACATTTTCCCAAGGACCAGCATCAGATAGAAATGTCAATGGGCATTTCAGCAAATCTGATTGGACGGGTGAAAGACTCAGTGGTTTTTAATGCGCTGATAGAGATGGGAAACTTGAATCCCATTTGGATTCCTCCACCTGGTCAAGCAGATCACTCCACAAAATCAAAGGTTACCAAGGAGAAACCAACTGAGAGGACTCCCACCAAGAGAGTCACAAGAAGGGCAAGCTCAATCGACACGGATACATCTACAGCAGCCCAGCCACCTAAACCAAAGCGCAGACGACTTCAGAAACTTGCTGATGAAGTCCAGGCTGAAGTACCTACTGCTGTAGAAACCATTCTCCCTCAACAGGAGGTTGAGGAAGCCGAAGTTCTGATGGGTGGTCCACCAGAGGATGTGGCCCCCATCTCATCCTTGAACCCAGACCAAACCAAAGATTTCTCCCCCATTCACACTGCAAGTCCATCGTCTGCAGAACCACTCGAACAGATCGATGAGGATACAGAAGGAGAAGATGCATCCTCTGGTGAAGATGAAGCAAAGCACAAGGCTGAAACAGTTGTCAAACTACTTGAAGCAGAGGCAGATCGTGTTGTTCTCAAAAGATTTCCAGGCATCCAGCTCACTCCCGAGAGCTATGATGCAGCAAAGAGAGTTCAACTCCTGCTTCTCATCAAGGATAAGGAATTCTACGTCCTGGACGCTCTGCTCAAGGTTAAATCCATCAATGCACTGAAAGCAGAAGAATCCATCTTCTTAAACACCTTCGGAGTCTCTTCCATCACAGAATTGAGAGAATCTTTTCCCCAAGACATACTAGCCATATCCCAACACGAAGCCATCAAGTTAAAGATCGATCTGAGATCTTTGTATGAGAAAGCTGGGATGCTGCAATTCTTCGAAAGTGTAACCTCTGATCATGAAGATGAAGAGATTGAAGAAGAGGTTGTGGAGGAAGCGGTTGCAGCAGATCAAGCTGATACTCACCAACAGGGTGCAGCCATGACAGACGTTACACCAGATCAATCCTTGGTTGAGGTTGAAAAGGACACCACTGCACAGGTTGACGGGAAACCAGATCAGGAAAGCTCCATTCCAAACGCAGTGAGTAGTCAAGCTCAACCAGAACACGAGCCAGCTGGACAGCGAGTGGGGGGTATACCAACAGATGACCTCTATACC
>JAPKLX010001765.1:0-18005 GCA_026898415.1 Leonotis leonurus | reverse complement strand
CAGCCCTTTTAACAGTTGTCTCCCTCCTTTCGCGAAATCAGAAGCTGCAACACATAATCCGTCCCCCCACCGGCGATTTGAAGGCGATTTCGACCTCCCACCGCCGTAATACTCCAATGTAAGTCGAATCCTTCCCTTTTGCTTCTCCTCTTTCGATTTCTATGTTTTTTTTTTAATTTTACCGTTAGGATGAAGCTGCCCGTTGCTCCGCCTGCGCTGCCGCCCCTCCACGGCCCTGCTCCGCCGCTGCCGACGCCGCCGGAGTCCGCCGCCAGTCTCCAGAAGCTGTCCGCGCAGGTAATGTCCAATTTAATTTATTTTTTTAATTATTGTTAATTTATTATGTTTAATTTGATAATTATTTTGTAATTGTTGTTAATGTTTATAATTTTGTTTGTTAATTGAATGTTAATTAACTAATTACTAGCTATTTTATGTTATACATTGTATTGTATAAATTGCATGTTAATTGTATGTAAATTATGTGTTAATTGTAGTTTAATTTGTTAATTTTTTATATTCTTTTTATAATTATTGTCATTTCTTATAATTTCATTTGTTAATTGTATGTTAATGTATGCTAATTGTATGTGAATTTTGTTAATTGTATGTTAATTAATTGACTATTTTATAATTATTGTTATTTTTTAATTATTTTTAATTAGGTTATATATGTGATATAATTATACTCCCTCCGTCCACCAATGTCGTTAACGTTTTATCATTTCGGGTCGTCCACCAATGTTGTTAACACTTAAAAGTTTTCTTTTTTGGACATACCTTTTTACCCTTTTACCCTTACTAACTCCACTAACTTCACTAACTCTTTATCCTTTTACCCTTTTACCCTTACTAACTCCACTAACTTTTTACTTTTTACTTTCCACTATCTCCACTTACTACCTTTTTCCACAAAGTCAAAATAATACATTAAAACCCGTGCCGGGTCAAAATGTTAACAACATTCGTGGACGGAGGGAGTACATAATTAACTAATTATAGTCGGTTGAGTTATGTTAAGTAGGATAATGTTAGAGTATTTTGTTTATGCTATTTACTTAAGGTTTAATTATTTAATTTGTTAATATATATATGTAATTTGTTATGTTGATATAAATAGATTTGATTAGTTGAATTATATTTAACTATTGAATTTGTTGATTTATTACTTGTTAGTAGAGTTTATTAGGATAATTGATTAATTTGTTAAACCTAATTTTTGGTTAATTAATTTTAATTTGTGTAAATTAATGTAATTAATTACTTTAGATAGCTAGTGTTAGTGTTAAATATAATTGACGAGTTTGTCTACTACATGTAAATTATGATATCTTAGTTTAAATTGTGGATTAATTAGTTTAAATTGTTTAATTAGGTTTTTTTTAATTACGTCTGTCGCTGCTCGACTCCTCTCTCAGCCTTTCCGAGCCGCCTTCTGCCGCTCCGGCGCTTCCCACTTTGGTGAAAGGTAATTAAATTATAATAATGTACTTATTTAATTACTTAGGTTAATTATTTAAATTTCTTAGGTAATTTTTAGATTATTTAGCATTTATAATGAATTAGTTTATTTTTGTATTTAATTTGATTAATCATGTTAGTTAATTGTGTAGGTTAATTATACTAATTTTCACCCAAATAATTTAGACTAAGCTTTGTTCATGTTTTCTCTAAGTCTGTTGAATTTCATAATGAGTGAATTGATTGTTTAATTTAATTTATTGTTTTAATTGACAAAAATATATAATGTATGTTGATTAGTTTATATATAGTTGATTGTTTCTAATTTCAAAAGATTTTGGTAATATAGTATAACGAAATGAGGGATTTTTGACATTGGGATAGACGTAATCAATTTCTTAAGGATCTTCTCCCTTTGGGATAGATTTTGATTACGTCTTAAGGATCTTCTCCCAATATGTGTAATATTATATATGTTGTGGTGATTTGATGAGATGCATGTGTTGTGATATTTTAATTATTATGTACGAATGTTTTGATTATGAAATGTATATTGGGATATTTTCATGATTGTGTCAGCTGGCTGTTTTGATTAGATTTAGTGATATGGGATATATATTAATTTGGACGCAATCAACTGCAAATCTCCAAAAATGACCAAATTAAATGACCGAAAATAACCAAATACAATCAAGTGCAAATGAACTTATAATATTCGCCGACAAACCATAATTCTCAACCTGGGACCATAATTTTCATAATTCTCGTCCTCTATTGTCGTCCACTATCCTACTCCAAATCAACTTATAATTGTCTTCCTCTATTTCACCTCAAATAATTCAACTCTCATTTAACACTTTCCTAAGTGAGTCTATGTTTACACATGTGCAATCTTCATTCAAATTAATGTCTCATTTAATCGACCACTAATATATTCATGCCCTCTCCGTAACTAATTCAACTTCATTTTACTATGTAAATACTTATTAATATTAATCAGGGTTATAAAAATGAGTCGAGATTGGATGTATCTGCGTTTACTTCCGAACGGGGGATTTAATCCGCACTTCCTTGCTGGGCTTGACGAGTTCTTAAGATTTGCAAGTAGTCAGCCTCAGTTAATGGATGGAGAAAAAATCAAGTGTCCGTGTGTGAAGTGTAAGAATATATACTTTAGAAGTACAGATGTTGTACAGCTTCATCTGGCTAAAAAGGGTTTCACACGGGGTTACGAGGTCTGGAGGTTTCATGGTGAAAATGAAATACCTTCATATGCTCAAGAAACACGTGTCGACGTAGATGTAGAACCCGAGGAAGAGTACGGGACATACCACGCGATGGTTCATGATCTCGGGGGTCCCTCTTTCAACAATCCAGACACAGAGGAAGATCCAAACGCTACAGCGAAGTTGTTGTACGAGTTGTTGGACGCTGCCGATCAAGAGTTATACCCTGGGTGTAAGAACCACACTCAGTTATCTTTTGTGGCTCGTCTGATGACTTTGAAGGCCAGTTCTGGGATGCCACAAAAATATTTCAACGAGTTGTGTGTGTTATTGAATGAGGCATTCCCAGATCACCACAAAGTGCCCATGAATTACTACAGCACACAGAAATTGCTACGGGCAATGGGTTTACCTGTAGAAAAGATAGATTCGTGTAGGAATCATTGCATGATCTATTGGGAGGGGGATTCCCATCTTGTGAATTGCAAATTTTGCAATGAAAGCCGATACAAAGATAGGAGTCGGGGACGTAAACAAGTGTCTCTTAAGAAGATGTACTACTTCCCTTTAACACCTCGTTTACAAAGGTTGTATGCATCTAAAGCTACGGCCGGCGACATGATCTGGCATTCAACCTCAGCTGATGATGGTGTTATGCGCCATCCTGCAGATTCGCCGGCGTGGAAGCACTTTAATGTGACTTACCCGGGTTTTGCAGCGGAGCCACGAAATATACGATTAGGACTGTCAACAGATGGTTTTCAACCATTCGGGCAATCGGGACAACAGTACTCATCCTGGCCTGTTATCCTTACTCCTTACAACTTACCTCCGTGGTTGTGCATGAAAGAACAGCACATGTTTCTCACAGTGCTTGTTCCTGGTCCCCGAAATCCAAAAGATAAGATTGATGTTTACCTACAGCCACTTATATCTGAACTCAATCAATTGTGGACAGTCGGTGCCCATTCTTATGACGTTTCAAGAAGACAAAACTTCCAGATGCACGCAGCATTGATGTGGACCATTAGTGATTTTCCGGCGTACTCGATGTTGTCTGATTGGAGTACAGCCGGAAGATTAGCTTGTCCTCGATGCATGGAACAAACAGAAGCATTCTCCTTAACACATAGCCGGAAGCAGTCATGGTTTGATACACATCGCAAGTTCCTACCTTACGATCACCAGTTCAGGAGGAATATGAGGGCCTTTACAAAGAATAAGATTGTTGCAGATGATCCTCCGGAGAGGAGATCAGGGGAAGAGATACTTTATCAGATTGAAGATTTGGGACTAGTGAAGGTCACCGAAGATTATGATGATAATAACAAGCGCATTTTAAGACAATTTACCACTGGATGGCGGAAAAAGAGCATCTTTTGGGACCTTCCGTATTGGAGTTCTCTGCTCATTCGACACAATTTAGATGTTATGCATATTGAAAAGAACGTGTTTGACAACATTTTCAATACTGTTATGAATGTCCAAGGCAAGACAAAAGACACGGCAAAGTCGAGGGAGGAACTCAACCTCTATTGTCACAGACCCCAGTTGATGCGTGACCAGTACACTAATAAATATCCTAAGGCATGCTATACACTTGACAAAAAGGAGAGAAAAGTCTTGTGTGAGTGGGTGAAAACCCTTAAGTTTCCTGACGGTTACGTCTCAAATATGGGTAGATGTGTAGACATGAGTAAACTTAAGATGTTTGGAATGAAGAGCCACGACTGTCACGTTTTCATGCAGCGCATACTACCCGTTGCATTTCGAGAACTACTCCCACAAGCTGTTTGGAAGTCCATAACTGAGTTGTGTCTGTTCTTTCGTGATTTGACATCACGAAACATAAAGAGTGACGACATGGAGACACTTCACAATAACATCCCACTGATTTTGTGTAAGCTTGAACGAATCTTTCCACCAAGCTTCTTCGACTCAATGGAACATTTGCCTATCCATCTAGCTGACGAGGCAAGAGATGGAGGACCAGTCCAATATCGATGGATGTACCCATTTGAGAGGTACTTTATCAAACTGAATCAATTGTGTTTAATAATATTTCATGAATTTTAACTATGGTTTCATGCTTTCTAAATGAATTATTTCAATACAGATATTTAAGAAAGCTGAAAAATAATGTCAAGAACAAATCAAGCGTTGAGGGATCGATATGTAATGCATACTTAGTGGAGGAAGCCACTGCTTTCTGTTCCTATTATTTTGAGGATCATGTCAGTACGAAACATAGAGAGGTGCCTCGCAACTACGTTGGAGGATGTTCTACTAGTGGGGTAGAAGATCAATCAGACTTGCCTGCTGTATTCAAACTTGCCGGAACTGGTTTTGGAAAAACAACGAAAAGATCGTTGGATCCAAGGGAATACAGAGCTGCGCATCTATATGTACTCCATAATTGCGTGGAGATCGATCCATATATCAAGTAATATTTTACAAATCATATTATACGACTATTTAATGCAATGTGTGGTTTTTATCAACTAATATGTTCTTTTCTATGAAGGGAATACGAATCACATCTCAGACACTCAAATCCATGGATAACTGACATGGACATTGACAAGAAAATGTCTACAGAATTCCCTGAATGGTTTTGCTCCTATGTGAGTCAAACTTTCACTAAGATACTTGAAATTATTTAATTAAGTACTATATAAAGGACATACAACTCCATAACTTGATAAGTATAAACTTCTGTGTGATGTAGGTACAAAATTGTGTAACTGATCCTGTTATGTGGGACATTGCACGTGGACCTTCACCAATGATTACATCATATCATGGTTATTTGGTGAATGGTTACAAATTTCACACGATATCACATGGAACTCACAGAGCAACTATGAGTAGTGGGGTGTGCATAAAAGCGGGTAACTATGGGGACTCGAGTCAGACGGATTTTTATGGACAATTAGTCGAAGTGTGCGAGCTCACATACCCAGGATTACACAATAAGAAGGTCGTTCTCTTCAAGTGTGACTGGTTCGACACCTCTCCGGCCGGTACAAGGGTTGATACACAGTTCAATTTAGTGTCTGTAAATCATACGCGCAGACTTAGAAAATATGAACCATTTGTATTAGCCATTCAAGCTACACAGGTGTATTATTGTTCATATCCTAGTATGAACCAACAGTGTAGGGAATGGTGGGAAGCTTGTTCTATAAAGGCACGGGCCACTATCGATGAGTCTCGAGCGGATGTGTCTACGTTGGAGTCACCGTTTCAGGAGGATGATGACGCTCATGTGGTAACTACTGTTGATGTAGATGATATTACATCAGTTGCCCGAGACTGTGAACATGTAGAAATTGAAGATGATGATGACCACGTGGACTCTGATAATGTCCTCGAAACAGAAGAATAAGATGACGAGGATGATGAATACCAAGAGGATGAAGCATCAGATGACGAAGAAGAAGATGAAGATGAGGAGGATGACTATGAAGATGAGGATGAGGAAGATGAAAATGATAACGATGAAGAGGATTCTCCTTAACACTTTGTGTAGAAAACTTAACACATTCGAATTTCAAGTTATTAATTATAAATGCAACATGTTATAAGTTCAATATAAACATTCTACGTATACGTGATATGTCTATCATGAATCTTATTTATCTATTTATTTTCAACATAATAGATGTCTTACTCTCGGCGAGAGGATGTGGGGACCCCTCGTGGTAGGGGTACACGCCGATCACAGCTATCCCATGGACGGGGTAGTTCCCCGGGCTCATCCTCTGGATATGAGTCCGGGACCGGCGGTCTCAGCCACCATATTGGTGGCATACACATAGGCGGTCCGTCTTCTGGCTCTGACGGTGATGGTCAGTTGGAGCGTAGACCCACAGGAGACGTTGTTCTTTCTGTGAGTGAGTTGGGGTACGTAAATGCAACCACATCTTCAATTTTGATAATTATTTAATTAGTTATTCCAAAATCTAACATAAATCATTCTAAAATTAATTATGCAGGGGATTTTACCCGCATGCCGACCCGGCAGATTACATTTGGGAACTATTTAAGATAGTTCCCAACCCGACTGGCTACAGTTGGAAGCTCACGCCTGAGGACGTGAGACAGCGATATTGGGAGGAGTTTAAGGTTCGAAAAAATTTACTAAAACTTTCCAATTCATTCTTAATTATAAAATTATAACTACAATTTCTAACACACATTTTCAATGCTAGAAAAAATTTACTTGGGAGCCGGCACTCGATGCCAGGATTCGGGCATTATGGTATGATAAGATCCGGGAGAGATATAAGGATTATATCTGCGGGATCAAGAGGAGGAGGAATGATCCGCCACCCAGAGGTGGGAAGCCTGGGTGGTGGACGGATGATGTCTGGATGGGTTGGCTCGCTTACTGGTCCCGGGATGAGGTTGTGGCCAAATCCCAGGCAGCGAGGCGCAACCGGTTGTCTGAGCCCCAGGGACCGGGTACTGGTCCTATCAAGCACAGGGGAGGGTCCAAGTCGGTCATGCAACGAGCTGAGGAAAAGGTAATAATATACTTCAAATAATAATACTAATTATGTGGTACAATTTTAATTCATATACACATGTTTCAATGACACAACTCCAATATTGTGATCTGATGCATAGGGTCGTGAGCGGGGAGTAGCTCCGATTTCGTGCATGTTCGACTCCTTTCTGGACGAGCATCGATACGCGGACGGGACATACACCGATCCGAAATCTGAGGCGAAAGCGGTAAGTTTTAATTTAAATCTAATATATATATATGTATTAGATTTTCAATATTTATAATATGTATACTAACAATTGTTCATTTCTCGTTTACATGCAATCAGACTGAGGTGTTTCGCCGTGCTGACGAGGAGCGGGCCCAGTTACCCGAGGGGGACCACGATGCAGTCGACATCAACGAGCTGTATCTGGAGGTTCTTGGCGGCCCGGACAAGAAGAAGAGGCTGTTCGGCACGGGAGGCGCGGCGAAGGCCTTGAGAGCTTCCAGATTCGGGGGATCCTCGTCCGCATCACGCCCATCCAGAGACGAGGTTGAGGAGCTGCGGCGCCGAGTCGAGGAGCAGGATCGCGAGCGCCGTGAGTACCTGGCTGAGCAGCAGAGATTAGCTCAGCAGATGGCGCTCATGCAGTCTCAGCATGCCGAGATGCTGCGCTGGATGCAGTCTCAGCAGGGAGGTCCACCCTTCTTTCCCTCTTATCAGCCTCCCCCGTCTGATCCCCCTCCCCAGTTTCCTCCTGATGATGACTACGATTCATAGATGCTACTGATACATTTACTATTATTTTATTTTTTGGTTTGTCGTGGGATGTGACTGATACAATTATTTATTTTGTTCATTATATGAAATCCGCGTTCATTTTAAATTTCATTTGATTGGTTCAATTTTAAATTATTGTTCAATGTTGGATTATGTTTGTATTGTTTGTTATGACACGTTTTAGGTAATGAATAATAAAAAAACAAAATTATTTATTAAAATTAAAAAAAAAATAAAAATTACCTGGCGACGGACTGCAGTCCGTCGCCAGGTCAACGGTCAACGGAGGCTGGCGACGGACTGCAGTCCGTCGCCACTAACGACGGATTTAATCCGTCGTTAGCTTTCCGGCGCCGTCAACCGTCTCCGGCAGCCTCTGACGACGGATTTTAGTCCGTCGTCAGTCCGTCGTTAGCTAACGACGGACTGTATTTTCCGTCGTCCGGCGGGCTAACGACGAACGAAATACAGACGGAAAATATCCGTCGCCAGTCCGTCGCTAAGCCCCCGGGACGACGGATTTCTTCTCCTAACGACGGATTTTTCCGTCGCCAGAAGCTGTTTTTTTTGTAGTGAAAATGTACGAATTCTACTACTTTTATCACTCTTACATTAATCTTACATTCCTTTATACATAATTAATACTCTCTCTATCCTGAAAAGTGTTTAACGGTTTGACTTGCATGAGTTTTAATAAAACTTGTTGACTTTGTGTAGAGTGTGTAAGGAGTGTAGTAAGGGTCCAAACCCGACCCGACCCGACCCGTTAGATACGGTTCCGGTTCTAACCCGGCACGATCAACTTTTTTCTCTCTATTTTCATTTTTTTTTATTTGGGGACTCCTGATCTCCCCAAATTAATTTTAAAATTATCGAAAAATTTGGTCCAAATTAATTTTAAAACTATTGAAAAATTTGATCCCATTCGTAATCATTCGGAACATTTCTTTTCGGGATTGGAATTAGGATCGAGCCTTAAAATATTAAAATATTAGGACTAGGAAGTGGGATGGGGACCAAAAATTTGTGTTTTTTGGCCCAAAATTTTGGTAAATAAAAAATAAAACCTCAACTGGAATATATATCTAAATTTTTTTAAAATCAATATTCCACATATTATGAGTAATGATTATATAAGCAAGCAAGATAATAAATAAATCTATAGCAAATGTGGATTTGAAAAATAAACAAAGAAGAAGGAAATCAATTTCAACTAATTGAATATTAGTTGAATATAAAATAGTTAATAATATTAGAGCGATAACCTTCCATCACCAACCAATTCAAACAAATTAAAACACATACACCATAAATAAATAAATTAAATTAAAAAAAAATAATCTAACTGTGCATTTTAGACCTGAAAGGATGAAACAGCCATGGACATGGCCAGATCTTCAAATTAAAAAAGAAAATGTAAATAAATATTGATTACAAAATAAATAAACACATAATGGAAACATTGGTAAGACGAAATTGTCTCAATTCTGAAAATTTCAAGACTCGGGATCCCGAATCTCATTCCGACAGGATTCAGGTCGACTGAGAAAGTCCTAAGTCCCAGTTTTAAATTCTCACTCATATTCGAATATAGGCTTGTAAGTGGTTGGGTAAAACTCGGATTAAATCCAGAACCGGTCAAAATTTATGGGTATTCTCCCGACCCGAAACCATTATTTATTTAATTAATGGTTCGGATTCGGTCGAGATCCTATATTTAACAGTCCGATTCTAATTTTAGAACCGTAGCTATTTTAACGGTTTCGATTCGGATTTTACCGACCCGTTGACGACGGAGGGAGTCGCTCTTTTGTAAAAAAAGATAACTCATGTGGAACATAGTGAATATATTTAATTTGGTGGAAATAGCTAATTAAGGTACAACAAACAACTGATAGAAATGCAAATAGCATTGGTGTTATTATGACAGCATAGTATTCCCAGGTCCCAAGAGAAAAAAAGGCCCTGCATGTGGCTCCACGTCAGCCGCAATTACCACTGTAGTTGTAAGAAAACTAAGAAGCGACGACGTATTTGGGCGGAGGAGAAAACTTGGAAGAGATGTCACGTGTGGTACTGTGTGCATGGTAACTTGTGCCTAGCAAGCTAGGTTGGGGTAGAGTAGGGACTTGTCTTACGTGGCCTATCAAATACGAATGCTCAGAAATAACAAGGCACTGTATTTACTGTTGCTTCCACTTTTTTCAGTTCTCTTGTCCCATTATATCGCTGGAATATATAGAGCCTACATACCATTACTTGTTTATCAAAATCCTATTCCAATTTCTTTGTTTGGTAAAATTAAAGAAATTGTGCTATTTGAGATCCCAATAATGATAACTCGACCATGTTCTAATCGTCAATTATGCCTTGTTATTAAAATTTATACTCTCTTGCTATGCAGCTAAAGCATTCTCTACTTGCTAAAGAGTTCGTGCTGATAGGCTACTTCTCTCTTCCTTCCGAGTCTGCTATGTTATGTGCATTTTTAGGGGCTGGGACTGAAGTAAAGCCAAATGACTCGTATCAAAGAGATAATTTAGCTCCGTGTTCATTCAATTGAAGAACGGACTCTTCTCTCCTCTTCATGTTAGATGTTAATGTCGGGATAGACGAAAGATTTGATCTCATCACTCTTTCGAAAAGAGGTCCATTATACGGCAGATCTCGGACTCTCAGAAGATGCATTGCCAATTAAAACCTTGTCTTAAAAATAGTTTATTTCCAATTGACGGACATATTATTTTGTGAGAAAGTTGATACGAATTTAAAAAGTAAATAAAGTAAATTTTATTGAAATAAACCAACAAAATATGATATATATATATGTATGTATGTATATATAAGATTTAAAATAGAATATTTTGTGAGACAATGTCTAAAAGAGTAAAACAAGAAAATATACACTTTTGAAGTAGATAATGAATAGGTAATAAGGTTATGTTAATGGATGAATAATTAAAGTCACACGAGTTACCTTGTTCAGTAGATGGTGTGAAATTAAAACGTGGCACATAACATTTCAATTTCAACACTACAAGGGTTTCTTACTTTCTTTGATAGCCCATTACAGAAATAGTCAAATAAAATTAATTGAGAAATATAACTACTAATTAAAATTTATCTATGACCCGAGTAAAAGAATGGACTTGAAACTTAATTCGCTATTTAATATTGTTGAGAGTCTGACAGTTGATAAGTCTCTAATATAAATTAAAAGGTAACAATTCAGCTTTGTTTATGTATTTTGTGTTTATTACAAATTATCTACAAATTACAATTTAGCTTTGTTTATCTACATAAAATAAAAAGCATCAGTATATTACAAATTATGAAAAGCATGCAAAATTGCTAACGAGTTATATAACACGTTATATAACTGTAAAATGCCAAAATTGGAGCGTGATATAAATCTCAACCCGAATGAGAGAATGATTATTATTGGAAAAACTTTGAAAAGATAGTATTGTAGCTGAATTCATACATACAAAGTTGAAGAACACTTTGATAATTAATCCCACTTTGAATCATAAAATGAAGTGACTACTTAGAGCATATAATATATTGAAAATTGCACTATATTATGAATGCATGCATGTGAGTAAATAAACACAAGTCTTTCAAATACTACACTATATTAATGCAAGCATGGCATGTGACAAAATATTCGGATGCATGATTTAAAGTAGCTAATGAAATATTGCAAAAACCCGTCAGTATAATCATAATAAGTTGCAGATTGTTAACATCACAATCCAGCAACCATAAGCCTACAATAAAAAACATGCTGGGACCATTATATTATATGTCCATTACCTGAGCCAGAAACTAATAATTAGAGATTTAGACACAAAAAACAAACTAAGTATACCATCGACTACATGTAATCAATGAGGTATGTAGTGAAAACATATATATTGAATACGCAGCTCAGAAAACATGCAAAAACCCAGTCCAGGATCATAAGTTGTAGGTTGCTGCTACCAAGTATCACTACATACGAAGCAAAAAAGGTGAGCGTTTTAGTGAATAGATAGCTTCAAAACACTGCCATAACCACTTGAAATTAACTTGCACATAAATCCAGCATCCTTAGAAGTTAGACCTACAACAGAAAGAGTTGACAGGTATTATATTTTCATAGCTTATGCCAGAAACCAATAAATAGAGACTAAGACACCAAATGAAACTAAGAAATCATTACCGTCTGCCACAAGTCTCCCGAAGCTCAACCTATTTTCTGCTCAGAAAAAATCAGGGTCAAAAATTTAATCATAGTCAGGATCAAAGCCAAAACCGATTAGGGAGGCGTAGTCGCCATAAATGTCAGTCTTCATGATAGTCACAATCATAATCACTGAAATCACAGCCAGAATTAAACGAATCATAATGATCAAATGCAGATGGTTCGCCACCGAATAACAAAGATATATCACTGGTGGAGTCAGAAGGGAGTTTCAGATATTTTATCTGATCACGACATCTTTTTCCTAAATCCCCTCCGAGATCGAGACCAAAGCAATGGCAGATATCAAGGGATTCGAGGTGCGGACAACCATCAAGAATGGCTTCAAGTCCTTCATTTTGCATGAAATAATTCGCAAAAAGTTTAAGATGGCCCAAGTTCGGCATGCTTTTTGCAATTGCTTTAGCAGACTCGATCCGGTTCAACCTATCATATAAGTAAAACATTTGTATACAAACCTATTAGATCCTGATTCCTGGAGCCATGTTCGTTACATGAGAAAGATTTCAACTTTGGGCAAGAAAGGCCAATAGTTTCAATGTAGCCACCAACAACCATATTCATCATCGAAATATGCAATTCTTCCAACTGTGGTAATTCTTTAACCGCTCGAGCCAAGGTCTCTCCACATATACCATAGCAAGATATAAGTGTAATACGTTTGAGATTACTCGATCTGTCAAAACAGTACAAGATTCGACCAGATAATTAATCGTTTTGTATGAAGAACTAGAGAAGGCATGAAAAACAAGGAGCAAGATACATGAAACTTTTGAAAGTAAAAAACTACTAAAATTGTGTAGCTAGAGAATGCTTATGATGTAAAAAAGTAGAATATTGTCACAAACAAACAAAAAAAAGTATGGAGGCTAAAATAAATCTTGTGTGGTACAAAATTCCACGAGATAGTCCAAAACTACTGAAAATTCTTCTAAGTTCCAGATAAATAAATGGAGAAAAGAAAAAAATGTGAGAACTTATAACCTTAGGAAAGAAATGGTAAACAAGATAAGCAATAAAAATATAAAGTTCCAGAATTTTGGCTTTAAAGCCAAGAGCATAGAGTATGAACCTTGGGAAACCTGTATTCCGCCAAATCAACTCATGTACTAAATAGACATGATAACAGAGGAAGTTCGAAAAACTAGAAGATGTTCAATCAATTAAAGTATCCTCTTCGTTGGATGATGCAACTTGACATCATCAATAAAGATACAAAGACAAAAGATTTATTGCCGTAACGATATTAAAATAACAATAAAGTTCTCTGCAAATGTTTGTAGCTGTGATTTTGATTGGTATAGTCATTCATAACTTCAAAATGCAACAAGAAAAGGTTCCAATCCAAAACAATTTCATTTAGAGAACTGCAATTGTGAGTCCCAATTGCAAAAATGGAGGTGTTACCATTTTACAATACTTAAAGAAGCTTCTTCCTTTCAAAATACACGCGAAAATGGAAAGGGAATCAGCAACAATTTTCATTTTGAAAAGGATGATTTTACCAGTAGCCCATTCATCTGTTATCACTCTAAGCAGAGGTCTTTCACTCAAAGCAAATAACACAAGGCTGACTCGTTTCCATGGCTGTTTTTCATGTACTCTGAGAGGCACTAGTAAATTTAAGTTTTTTGAACAAACACAAGACTCGACCTTTCAATTGAATAATGTAATTCTGATAAATAAGTAAGAATATAATAATAAATTATTACTCGTGCGTTGGCCATTCAGAACAGAATATCATATACATGCACAGAACAAAGATATCTCAACTAGGAACAAGACAACGTTATACCTTTGGGCGATGCAGGTTATGAGGTCGTCGTCGCCGAAAGAATCAAGAGTGAGGTCGACCAATTCTCCTTGACTAAGATCCACGGCGCGACGGCACATGGTATCGTACGCTAAGTTAAATCGCTCACGGTTGTGCAGACTTATAACTCGCCACATGGCGGGATCCTTGCAAAGTTTCCACCAGGTGCTACACACTCTCTGCGCAGTCCTCACTCCTCAGTATCTCTTCAGTTCCCAGCCTTTTCAGAATATTGGCCGTCACATCACCGGGAAGCTCGATCCACGGCGGCGGCGGAGGGGCTGAGGACGAAGGAGCCGCTGCCGGCGGAATCATGAGTCAGTTTTAGGCTTACGCTTTTTGGATTTCTTCCTTCCCATGGCGAAAGATTTAGTGGGTCTTAACTGAAATGTAGAATTGAAGGGAATCGAAAGGACTTCTTATTATGGTGCCAATTTTTCTCGAAAAAGAAAAAGTTCTACATTCGAAATAATAATTTATTCTTTTTTAATACTATACTTTATTTTCTTAATTCACCTATCAAATCTTTTAGACAGTTTTAGGACAAATGAAATAATAAATCTAATCCATTCGTCTACCTCTGGGATATAAGGTGGTATAGCCTAAAGTTTTTGATGACACGTAATAAATCTAAATCTATATCTATATATATATATATTAAAGCTAAATCAATGCATTGCATTTTCCGGTCCAAATTGTATTTATTCCCGTTAAAATTGCATGGCCCATGCAGATTAATTAATTCAATTTTGCTTTTTTTGCATATTACTAGGAAACTTTTGATTTAACAAATTGTAAAATATAATTTACTCCTTTCTAAATTTACTACCTTCCCAAAAAGTAATACTCCCTCCGTCCCACTAAACTTTACACGTTTTATATTCAATTGAGTGTATTAAAATAATAAAACGTGTCAAGTTTAGTGGGACGGAGGGAGTACAATTTTCAATGCAATTATCATTCTCTTTAATAGTTATCTCATGCGATCATGCCTATATGAAACCTTATAGAATTGATAGAAAATATTTATGGCTAATGAGTTAAGTTGTCCTATTTTCTACATATTTATTGGACATGTACGCTTAAATATTCAATACTACATATGGAAATGGAAGAAACTAGTAATTATTTAAAATATTAAAAATATCACTCTTATTTTAACGAAATACTCACTATAAAATGAGGAAGGAGTAAATAAAATATATTTTTCAAAAATTAAACATGTGATATATATTGATATTTACAATTATTTTATTTGTTATATTCACTTAATACTTTTTTGATACTATAAAATAGAAAAATATTAAAAATGTATATATCAACTTTTGTATTCGTACAAAACAGATTTTGTATATTTTCAATTATTAAATAAGAAGTGCATTATGGAAAAATTATCATGGGTGTAGAAGCGTAACTCTACTTCTTTACTTTACATATTGTAATTTTTTTCTTAAACAATATAATTATTTTTGCAGCACATGCCTAAAGCCCTAAACATGCTTCTTGATTATACAAAATATTAAATATTGCAATACCCAATATAAGAAAAGTTATTTTACTATCCCAATGTCCTTAAAAATCGGGACATGAATACTCTCTTATCAATTTTATAAGTTATTTTTATAATTTTTATTAATTTCCTTTTACAAATAGTGTAATATTTTTTTTTAATAAAAATTAACCTTATTTATTACTCTTACCATCAATAATTAATCGTTTATTCTTCTTATGCATTATTGATGGATGTTGTTTCTCTATTTCATAAAAACTCTAACGTTAAATTACCGTTAAAAAAAAACTATAAAACAACTTAGAAAAAGTATAGGGATTATATTATTATTTAATTCATATCATATATTTCATTTGCACTTTTTATTAACGTTTCAAAAACTTTAAATTAGAGAAATACACAATGCACTAATATTTAATATTAACATAGTGGTTCTATTATCAATTTAAAGTTCACTTGACAATTTAAAGCAAAAGATATTTGTTGGTCCCGAAAGAGCTAGATCGGTGTATTGGGCGATCTTCTTGGTAGCCATGAGCCAATTCAAAATTTTTTAGGTTTTCTTGTTCAATACTTAAGTATAAGGCTTTAGCACTCTTAATAACTTAAGATAGCTTGAAGTAGTAAGATAAATCTTCTTATTAGGAAGATTAAGTCTCACTCAAATAATACCTTATATGTGAATAACAATAATCAAGAGACACAAACACAGATTTAAACTTGATTAAGGTTGTGTGCGGAATTTGGTGGTTAATGCTCTTTTTAAGATGAAAACGTTTTCTTTCTTGAAGTAGTTAACAACCCAGATTTATATGTATGAGTATGAAGAAGATAATGGAGAAGTAAAACAGAAAGTAAAGAACACAAGAGTTAACGTGGTTCGGGATAAACTTCCCTACGTCCACGACTCGATCAAAACTAGATCGAAATCAACTAAAGTCTCCTTTCTTTTTACTCGTTGAGTACGAGCCACAAGCTTTATCAAAATTAGATAAATACTTGTGATTACACTTCTTCTTCCTAAGATTGAAAACTACAATCTAGGAATATAACTGGATCAAAACTAGATCCTAACTTTGGGTTTTGAAACAAACAAATTTCCAGAAAATAATAACTTCAAGAACTGTAAACACTCAAGAGAATTCTTGATTTTGAAGGAGTGCTTTGAACGTTGAAAGCTTGAAGTAATTTGAGTAGAGTGATGGCAGTTTTTCGCTTGAATTCTCTTACTCATTTCTGGAGGTGAAGGTGGAATTTATAGCCTCAATGAAGAAACTATCCGTTGGAGATGATGGCCTCTATTTTTAACACATTAATGGTTGCATTAAATGCATGTCAGAGTTGTTGATGCACGCGCGGCCAAATGAGAGTTGTTACCACCTATCACGAGATTTCTCAATGTATTGCCATACTGGGAATGATCCTTCGTACAGTAGTCTTTGATTTTCTTGTACTTCATTCCTTAAGAGTATGTTGTTGATGTGACAATACATGGAGTGGTTGACTTATGACAAATTTAGGTATGTCGGCAGTCCACCGTAGTATTGGTGTGGATTATGACAGCTCGCTGTCTCAACACAGATGCATATTGTTTCCTACAATATGATCGAGTTGTCCCCATTTTGTTGGTTTGATTTCCAACTATCATATTCTTGATCTTGAGCTTTGTAGAGGTTTGAGTGAACAGATCGTGTTTATGATAACGAACTGTTGTTCATGTGTCTTCAGCCTCTAGCTGTTCCATGGTGTCACGCTGTTTACAAGGTCTCTAGCTATTTTCTTGTCTCGCTGTCTTTGTATTCACTTTGAATCTCGCTGTTCTTTGTTAGACAACAACATCTCACTGTTCTTGGTTTAGACAATAACTTTGTCTCGCTGCTCTAAACGATCTGTTAACGAGCAGCTCGCTGTTCTCCACGATATCCCTATAAAGCTAGATAAAAGATGATCACTATAAGTAAGTTTGTAAATACAAACTTTCTTTTACAATTTTGATCATGTAAAACTAATAGAGAAGAATTCTAAAATCATATAAGGCAAGAATACAGCGAGCTGTTTTAAACTTATGAACTGATTCATTCTTCGATCTGTTCAAAGTTTAACATACTATCATTACAATGAGTTTTAAGCCTTGATTGAATTGATGAGTTCAGGACAACTAGAGAAGAATAATACAGATGGGAGAAATATCACAATCTGCTTCTTTTATAAACAAGCTGTTCCTTAATAGATAACATCAATTCCATGATTTAAGAAATCACATTTTTAACTAAGTGTTGTTTCGAATAACATTATCAAAACCATACTAACATTGTAGGGTTCCCAATAATTTCCCCCTTTTTGATGATGTCGAAACCAACACTTTATAATTTCTAAACATAAACGATAAAACAGATAGTTGATTGTGCATTAATATTTAAAGCATTAGATAACACATAAAACATTGCCTGGACAACTAGATATTGTCATCAGG